>JASSUY010039321.1:18575-71050 GCA_032466535.1 Forpus xanthops | reverse complement strand
AATATTATTTTTCTCTATTCAAATGATCAGTGGAGCTGCGCAGGAAGTGGTTTCTTATTCTACAAAGTACTTTGTGATTACAATTTTCCTATTACATCAACCAGGATAAGGTTGGCAGCTTTTAAATGCCTTCATGAAAAACTAGGTTAAAAGAGAGAGACTCTCGGAAAACTGCTAGCAGTGTGCTTTCTTCTCAGAAAGGTTGGTCTCCTGAGAAAACTTTCAATTCCAGTGAGTGAATTTGGCAATCTTGACAAAAATGCTTTATCAGCTTAACTTTCCATCGCTTGTTAATGGCAGTGATAAATGAACTTTGTGATACAAATTTCTGGATTGTTTTTTTCCTTGTTACATTTCTGAGCCTTTACAAATAAAATCCAAAAGCATTCAAAGCAGCTGGCATCAGAAGAACATTATCTCAGTAAATACAGATGTAAAGATAAAAGCTGGTTGGCTACAGTACTCTCTGCCTAGCATCATCTGTTGTTGTACAAAGACTTGCAGAGCTGAAAATGGAAAGGAAAAAAGATGCACATGAAATACTAATGTAATTCCCATTTGCTTGCAGTAGAACGTATTACTGAAATCTATCATCCATTGAAAGGGTACTGACCAAAATTGTCAGCCATTTATTAAACATTTAATATATAATCATTATTAAATATTTAATATGTAACCATTTATATGTAACTATTTAGCATTACCATCACTGATAAGTATGAAGACTTTCATTAAGGCATGGATGTCTCTAAACTGTAATAAATATGTTTGTAACTTTTCTCCTGAAGAATATATCATGAAATAGAACCAGAAGAGAACACCTATACTGTCTATCTGGATGAACTGTGGAAAGGGTTCTACTGTTTTTGCTTGTGTTTGTATAGATCTTTTCCTAATACATACAGAGCACTTAACATTTGATATGTGGAATGACTGGTAATCCTTAAGCTCATTATATGTATGGGAATCAATAAACACAGAGCTGAACATATGCAATAAGGAAGTTAATTAAATACTGTTAAATTTTGTTGGTTAATTGGGTTTTTGCTTTTTTTGGTGCTTTTTTTTTTCCCCCAGTAAATTGCTGGTGCTAATGATGCCTACCATTGAAGACAATTTGTTTAGTAGCTGATTACTAAGGGTCTTCTCTGTAAATAAGAGTCTTAATTCATAGAATTAGCTGCTGCAAGGATTTCTTCTTACAGAGGAAAAGTGTTGAAGAATCTATGGTTGCAATTTTATTATTTCTAATTTTGGGCTGTATTCTTGTCTGTGCTCACCGTGAAGCTTACCAGAAGTATCTGCTACTAAAGATTACTTTGAGATGGGAATGCAAAGGGGGGTGCTCCACGTATACTTGAACTCATTGTTAAAACCAGAAGTGCATATTTTCTACACTGACCATCCTCCTGTCCTAACAGTAAACAAACCAAAAATTTTCTCTGTTCCGTTGAGATGCTAATGTTAACTCTTACCACTTAACTCTTCAGCAAGCACTTGAACTGTACAGGTAGCGATGAGCATTCACTTTTCTGTGTATGTCTCATTCTGTGACAAGACCATATAATTGTAAAAATATATTCAATATTTAAATAGCATTGCCTAGAGCCTGAATTAACAAACAACTATACCTTGGCTTTGAAGTGCTTTTCCATGTCATCTCTGAGTATATGGTGTTGTGTATCTGAGCCTGTTGCCTGATGTTTCCCGTATGGCACAAAGGACTGGTGGTCCCTGCTTCTCACTAAGTGCAGGCACTGATCAGGATTGCTACATGTCTAGAATAAGAGGCAGGTATACACATGCTCTCAACCATGATTATTTTGCACTGGATACCTTTTGATTCAAGTGGTGCTTAGCCTTTTTAGAGTAGATGCCCAGGTGATGATCTGAAAGAATGTTGTAAACCATAGCCTCTTTGAGTTACAAAACGGCAACTTCACTTTTCCCAGTAGATATGGCAATGGTTGTGGATTTACAGAGGAAGAATTTCAATCCTTGAGTTTCAAAACAGACACAGGATGCCAAGATACTATGTGTATGTTTGTGTTTTTCTCAATTTTTTTCTCTGTACTGCAGTGTAGAAAAGGTATTGGGACAGGGTGGAAATGAAGGCTTCTGGTTATGTTTTAAGTCTGTTTTGTTACATTGGCTTGAATGAACTGAAAAGACCTTTCGAAATTGTAACATTTTACATGGCTTGGAATAAGAATCCAGCTGAACAGAAAAGATCAATTTCTTTGAAGGAGTTGCATGGTTTCGTTTGCTAATGAAACTTGTGTATTCAGACAAGTCCACTGATGCAGGGTTTTTCTTTGTTTAACCCTTTTGTAACAGCACAAACTGAAATGAGTAAGAATACAGCAGGAAAGGTTGATAAGAGTGCTGATAAGTAGGATATTGACTCAGCATTTTTGAGGTATTTCAAAATGACCACACAAAACTTTGATTACTTGCTAATTAATAGGCAAACTTCATTTAGGAGAAAATACTTTGTCTTTTTCTTCCCGTGGTTTGCACAGGTTCATCAGTGTGTCTCATCCTTGCTGCCTTCATTAGCATCCATGCTGTGAAGTGATTACTATAGGTGAAGAGACTAAAATCTCTCTTGTTAGGCTTCAAGTGCACCCTCACACTTCAGAAATCTTTCTAATTAAAGCCTCAGAAAACTGTATTTACTCTTTAAATTAAACAGCAGCTGTATGAGAAGTAAGACCCTTCACAGGAGAGCAGGTGAACTACCAGAGAGAGGCCAGAGCTTTGAAAATATTATATATGCCCTAAGAGGGCAAGGGCTAATTTGTTACTGATAGAGCATTTTGAAACAGCACAGGCCACTTAGCTGCATTGGTTTTAACAGCCCTAATGTGTCTAAATCTCCTGTGCTGCTGTGGCTATAATTGAACAATAGTTGTGACTTTCAGCGTCCTTGTTACGGCGCATAGAGTGGAGAAGACGTTCAGTTCAGATGTACAACGTGCTGCGGATCAGTCCTTGTACCAAGATGATTACTTCTTGAAAGGCATAATGAATGACTCAAAAATGCACTGGAAGGTCATGTTAGACCCTGCTTGAAGCTGCTGCATTTAAGCTATCAGCACACAGAATGGTACCACCTATGCCCTTTACTTGAATAGATAAAACAGCCATCATCTGCAGTGCAGCTAGGAATTTTCTTCTTGTTCTAAGCTGAGATGAATTGTATCAGTGCGGCAGGTATTTTTCACAAATCCTACATGCTTCTATCAAGTTGGCAAATTAGCTGTTAATTGGCACTGTAGTTACAGCCTTTCCGTAGATAAGTCTTGGAGCATATCTAAAAGAACATCCAGGCTGTACTTCAGTATTACCTTAAGAGCAGGGGTCACACTACAGTGTTAGTTCACTGATAGCAAGGAGAGGAAGGCAACTGGATGTAGTGGAAGCTGTCAGACATCAGTACTCCTCCATCTTTCTGTGTGTGGTGCAGAGACTTTTAGAGGCATAACATCGTGATTTCTGTAAGCCATTTTCTATGTATTCTGGAGAAATGTGTCTGCTACATCTGGTGCAAATGGCACGAGCCAACCTAGTAGGTAAATAAGTTCCAGTGTGGCATTTGTTGGGCTGTTGCCTGGTAGTTTTAGGATAGCGTGGAAACTACATGTAAAATCGGAGAAAAGAGACATCTGCTGCAGTTTTTCATGGCTGAGGGAAATCATTGTTGACCAGCATGTATTGCATCTGTCATGTTATTTTTAATTTCTAAAGAATGAAAAGATGTTGCAATGCATCTCTAGCCACTCTACTGTTTTATGTATTGTAAACCAAAGGACTTTGAGGCTTTTCAGTATATTAAAAGCACAAATTAACCTATTGCAAAAATTTATTTCCACTTTTTTTGTTGCTATAGGAGTCTGCAGTTCACTGTCTTCATAACCCATACCAAATTCCCTTATAAATCTGGAATTTTTGTTAATTGCTGTAGTTATGTGGGTTGGGCTTTTTTTTTGTTTGTTTGTCTGGGTTTTTTTGTTTGTTTGCTTGTTTTGGGGGAGAGGGGTTGTTTTTGGGGATTTCGGGGAAGTTTCTGCTTTCTTCCTTAAAATATGCTACAAATTTAACCAAACAGAACAGAACCCTGAACTATCATCTGATCTTACACAAAGAAAAAGAATTGTGTAAAATGCACACAATCAGGATTGGTTGTCAGTGAGAAAAATGAAATGATATATCTTTTCTATATGACACTTGGAGCAGCTTTTTTTGGCAGTTGCTGTCTCACAACCACACAGTTTTACACATTCGCTGACACATCATTAAAAATCTATCATTGTTAGTAACCTGTTGTCATAGAAATCAATGTATAACTTGGCTGATCCTGTGTTTATCCTGCAGAGTAAGATCATGTAATGAAGAAACAAACTAAGAAAATGCTGTATTGTGTAGTAGAATTATTAATTCTGAAGCAGATTGCTGGAGCAAAGATTGAAATTTGGAAGTGAAGCTGGTAGTCTGTACAGTCTGAATCCTGAAATATTCTTATTCCAAAGTGTCAGGACTGCATCACATAGGAAATTATTTTTATTTTTTTGTTAATTTTTGAATAAAGTGTTTGTCCTTGGTGCTCTTATTTAAACCAAGGAAAAAAACACCATGTTTTAAGAGCTAGCTGTGGTCTGTGATTTGTTGGTATTCTTTGTTCTGTGGAAGAATAATCTTTACATTTATAGAAATTACCGGATTCATCACAATTTATTGTACTTTCTGATACAGAGCCACTGAAATTATTTTTTTCTGTCCTAAAACTGCCCAGAATGAAGAGAAAATTTGAGACAACTTCAAAATACAAACATATGTGTAAGCTATGGAATACTACATTAGAAATTAGCTGTAGTTATGTAGCTATCAAAAATTTATAGAGAAGACCTGCTTTATACAGCAGTTAATGCCAAGAATACAAATAGCCTCCTTAAAAAAAGGTCTTGGGGCTTTCCCACAGAAAAGAAGTTGGCTAGTGTTTATCTTTTCCTTACTCTACTAATCTGTGATAGTTGTTTATTACTATATGCTAGAAATCAGAAACCTGCTAGTACCTGACTTAACAGCATTTGTTATGGGCTTTTCACTTGCTCCACTATAACAAATAGCGTCTCTCTTAGTACCTAAGCAAAAAATGAGGGGCAAGGATAGAGCAGCAAATCATAGATAATATAATAAAGCCCGTTGTTTTTGTGAAGGGATGAAATGCATCTCCTATGAAGTGCTGATGCGGCAGAACTCTCAGGAATTAAAACAGGAAATCTTCTGGGGTTAGTTTCATTTGTGGCAGAGCAGTATTTGTGACAGAGAGTAAAGTATTTGGAAACCTAATGCACCTTCTGCTAGCCTCTAGACAGATGATGGTAAATAGTAACTGAGATCATATTTTCTCTCTTTTTTGCATTTTTAGTATCAATGTAGACTCCATGACAATAAATGTATCTCATTTTCCTTTGCAAAGCCTTCTATATTGAGGGCCAGATATTACTCAGCTTCTGCAAGAATCCCATTCGTAGTTTCTTACTGTGAGTACCACCCATAAACCCATTTACTTAATGTAGGGCAGAGGGCTGACTACTCCTTTTTGGTTATGCACCAAATTAGATCAAATTAGAAAAATTCCTGCTCAAGCCTCTGGAAATAGGCAAGCTGAGATTTTGAAATATCAGCAAAATGTGCAGAGGCCTTGCTACAGAAGGGTGGTGCAGGAATCTCAAATCTATGGGGAAACTAAAAGAGTTGGTAAGTTCATTAATGTGATACTTTCC
Organism: Forpus xanthops; assembly: GCA_032466535.1. NCBI lineage: Eukaryota > Metazoa > Chordata > Aves > Psittaciformes > Psittacidae > Forpus > Forpus xanthops. The sequence goes on along the minus strand of JASSUY010039321.1, from coordinate 65,261 downwards.
GCATTTATGTACTACTGACCTCAGTAGTTCCCTGTTGTGAGTCAGCACAGCCAGCTCATGTTTCCATAATACGCAGTGTTGCATTTATGTCTTATGACTGTGCCCAACTTTGAGGCTTCTGTTGTAGCTTTACATATAAGACCCTAAAACGCCTTCAGACCAGGCACCAAATGTCTCAGTGTGGATTTGGTTGCCCAAAATGTCTTCCCAAATTTCAAAGTGCTGCTTATCTGAATTGCAACCATATAATAACCTAGTTTGATTTCCACTTTGATATTTAAAGGTGAAAAAAAGCTGCCACAAAAGTGAAATATTTCTAATGTCTCATAGTTTACGGATTGAACTTAAAATTTAACAACCCACAGCAGTGTTCTTCAATCAGAAAATGAATGGCAAGAAACAAACCAGATGTTTAGCCTTGTAATCAGACCTAGACTGAATGTGTACCTTAAGTGGATGTTATGTTATCTGTATTTTCATTTACTCAAGTCATCCGCTTTTTCTGTGTAGGAAACAAAAAGCCACTTGTTTCTACATAGGAAATAAAAAGCTACTTGTTCCTCAGTAAGACTAACTTCTTAAGAGATAATATGGGATAAGTGATACATCCAAGTTTTCCAAATTGAAGTTTGTGAAGAAAATAAGTTGGAGAGAAATGTAGAGCTGGGGGAAGGAAGAAAATTGAGCAAGCAGAGAAAGAGCAATGTGAAAACAAAAGCTGGTGAGGATAGTGAGAAGAGTAAAGAAGGGAAGAAGTGAGAATATTAATGAAAGTTGAAAAGGACAATTTAAAACAATTTTAAGACATAAAAATGTCTAGACAAGTAAGCATAACAGCAAGGAAGCAAAATGAAAGTAAAAGCAGTATGCCCCAAAGGTGAGATTTTCAAAGGGAAGATGTGCAATTAACTAAATTTAATAAAAGTTGGACTATTAGTTGGTTTTAGTCTCTTAGCATCTCCCTCATCTTTGTCATGGTGGTTATTTCATCATAAGAGAAAGAGCCTGTTAGAAATTTTCTGGTTAAAGTTGTGTTGGTTTTGATACATGTTAATCTGTCAAAGACAAGTATTTAATTGAAAGGGATAAAAGGTGACAAAATATTGTTTGGAATTTGGGCTAAGAAAGAGAGAGAAGACAGTGGAAAGCCTGTAGCCAAAAGGTGAGAGTATGGCCTGCTGGCATGTCAAGACCCATCCTTCAGACTGGGAATTTAAAACAGTATACCACAAACTGAGCATGCCTCTTAGCTGCTGGGCTGCAGGTTTTCCTGGAAATGGCCTTTCAGATTGGCTTTGTTTTATGATGTTTTGCACAAAACATTTGGAAAGGTTAGATCCAAACCAAGTTCCCAAATCTGTGTTGTTTCCTTTTCCTTTGATATGTTTGAGTGTTCTTGTGTGTGCATTAATGAGAACTCCTATTATTTCATCAGTTGTACACAGGCTATCATTTGGGTTATGTTTTTTGGTATGTATTCCTTGCCACAGTTTAACTCTAGAGATGCTTTGCTTATGTGCTCTGAAAACCTTGGGGTGCTTCACACACTGGGGTTGGTAGTTACCACCTTAGCTTTAGAAATACTGTTTGAAAAACTCTCTTTTTTTGGTTTTGTTCCCCCCACCACCACCTTTAAGGATAACCTTTTGCTTTCAAGATACACTGTATTTATATGTAATGTGTTATATTAGTCCTGCTCTAGTTTTTGCCTCTCCTTAGATATTGGGCTCTCTCTTTTTTTTATTATCACTCCCTTTTTCCAGACTAAAGAGTTTGGTGTTTTTTTTTTCTACATCTAATTGCTTTTTCTGCAGTCAACACCCTTTCTTTAAGCTTCTGTTTTAAATTTAACAAATGCTCTAGGTTAATTCTCTGCCTTCCACAGGTGCCTGCAGGACAGGAGACTGGGGAAATGAATGCTCCTCATTATCCCTTTTGTGCATTTGCCAACTACTGTCTTTGGTCAGACACTTTTTGTCTCACCCTTCTTTTTGTTGTATGAAAGGGCAGTTTATATGTGTATGCATATATATGTGTATGTCTATATAGGTGGATACACACGTACACACACAAATATGTATACACATATATTTGTGAATTTAAATACCTCTCCTAGTAATCCTCAGTTAATAGTTTGCTCAGTTAATAGTCTACAGTATTTATTTGTTTTTCTGTTGAGTGAAGTGAACAATACTTTGAACTTGTTTTGCTTTCACTGGAGTTACTAGAAGGGACACATACAAATTTGGCTGCCCTTCAAAACATTACAGAACCCTTTTAATTGCTGTCATTGTGTCATCACCTGTGGGTTGCTACCTTCTAGTGAAGTAGGTGTGTCCTGGTTTGCTCTAGTTTTAATGCTGTAACAGGGAAATCACAAAAAGGATGAGTATGTACGAACTGAGTATGGTGCATGTACCTGGGAGTGCATGAATTTTCCCAATGTCAGGCACATTGTTCCTTGAGCAGAAACATTTGTGTATAATTGGAATAATAAGCATATTTTGGCAGTTCTCCATCTGAGGAACACGGGTATGAAACAAGTGCCAAGCCAAATGCAAGTGTTATTTGAAGCCTCAAATTAGGCTTGAGTATGCAGTTATGGCAGGGTGTTTTGAAATATCCTTTGTCCCAATAAAGTATTTCAATCTCAGTAGCTCAAAGAGCTGATGGTCAGGGTTTTGCAGACTCTGCTTTATTATTTTTCTGTACATTTCAAGAGCATCATGCTTTCAGCATCTGGTATCATGAGGTACTACTTTGACACTGTGATGATGAATATTTGCTTTTTGGGGCTGAAACCTATAACTTTGTTCCCTTGAATAATAAACAAATGCTGGGTGTTTAGCTTGTTCTAGCTCAACACAGAGCTGCTTCATTTTCAAGGCTTCTGGTGGCTGTGAGTGGGAGGCTATCCGGTGCAGAAGCCCTACAAAACTTTGTCCTTTTGAACTAGGTTGCAGAAAACTTGCATCAAATCGTAATGCTCTTGCATTGTGCTGTTGAGTAAGTAGGTGACAATGTTGCATGGTGAAGTGGAACTACATGAGCAGAGTAACATCCAGCTTCTAGGGAAATGATCAGGAACTGGACATCTGGTTTAAAGGAAGTAGATTCCCTCTTATCATCATGCAGAGGGACCCCAAGTTTACTCTGCTTTAATAACTTATATAGTTCTAATTTCTTTCATTACTTACCTTCTTAAATTCTTCCAACTCATTTTTCTTCTGGCTTTAGTACCCCGCAGAATGAAACAGTTTCTTAAGGACTGATTCTGCTTTAATTGCGGTTGGAACAGGAAGAGAAAGTTGGGAAAGACAAAAGGCCAACATATACAAAAGAAAAAGGGATGTGTATCAGAGTTCCTGAACTATTTAAAATCTTACAATGCATAAAAGAGCCAGTTGCAATGTGGGTTATAAAGACTCTCACTGAAACTTATAATTAGAGGTTGCACAAGGGCAGGTAACATTTCAGAAACAGGTAAGACGTTTGACCCAACATGCTTGCTTACTGAAATGGGACAGCCTTAGGCTCAGCTGAGATCATCACAGAGCAACTCCCAAGATTTCAATTAAAGGACTATCCTTCTCTTCTGTGCAGGTTAGTCCTTTTAAAAACAAAGAAATATATTCTCACTCTTCAAACTTTTGATATTCTGGAAGCACCAAGGCTCCTTGCATTATTTAAAATGTTTACAAAACTGGCAAAATCACTTCCCAGACTTGGGAAAAAAATCCATTCAGCACTTGGCCTTTGCTAGTTGGTGTGCTTATTAACATTCTTGTTCTCACACCATGTTTACTCAGTGACAGCGCTTACCCCCACCTCAGCTGATAAAATTTAACTGCATGCTTCTCCTTTATGCACTTCAACAGCTGCTGTAGAGCATTTACAATTGGAGACATTTGAAATTGCCTGCCAGTATTTTGCATTGCAGGGGTTTTAAATCAGTCTAATACTAGAATACTTGCACTTTGCCACCCCTTTGATGGCTCTGAGATCTCAGAGCACTGTGTAGAGATTTGAATTTAGCATCATGAGCTCAGGCTGTTGAGGGGTAAACTGAGTGACCCATCTGCCCAAGCTGATACAGGACGTTCCCTGCAGAATTCCTGATCTAACTTAAACACATTGGAACAGATAAAAATGTCCTTCTCATTCAATTTTAATCTTTTCAGTCTTTTAATCTCTTTTTGGGTAACTGGTAAATCTTTTGAACCAGTTTCCTTGGCTGCTGTTATCACTTTTTTTTTCTCCATGTGAGTGAAACACCACAAGGAGGAGAAGATGAGGAAAGTGGCTTCGTCCGAGGAGTGCAGTTCATGAGCACTTCCAGTCTTCCACAGTGAACAGAGAAGGAGAGTGTGTGTGCAGAGACATGGATGCAAGTCCTGTGTAGAGCAGAGCTTGCTCCCTGGCTTTAACCCCTCTCATTGATTAAACACATTTAACACTCAAACTTGATAATGCAGAGTGAGATTATGTAGAAGCCGGAATACTAGAATGGAAAATCTGCTTGTCCTTGGACTTTTTGGAATAATATCTGGACCATCTAAGAGATTTTGTAAGTGTATCAGAAATAAATACTCAGGGTGAGATCTTTCATGCCAGCTGCCCTGATCTAATACAAAACTGTTGTTCTTGCTATCTAGCCTTATGACAGGTTAGTGAACTAAAATATCTCAGTTACTGAAAACAGCAGGGCTGCATCACCAGGGCAGGAGCAGGAGGAGAGTGAGATCACCCTGCTTGGTTGGCAGCAAGCCTTTGACCTGTGAAATGCCACTCCCATTCCTGAATTGTGGAAAGGAGCAATAAGCAGTGTTCAAAGATGCATGCACTCATTTTAATAATGCAGCTTTTCTTAAGGATATCCTGTGCACACTGAGAGTCTCCCCCACACAGAACCTCTAGCCGTGTGTTACCACCTGCACAGCATTGCTGAAGCTCTTAGTCCAACTACTTATGAGGATGTGAATGGACCAAAAAGTCAACCAGGCAACAAAAAAAATTATGCTTAACCTTGACCCAGTTCTGAGTTAAAAAATTAGGTTTGCTATAATGGTACCTTCATAATATATTTTATTTTATTTTTCTGGTCTTCTGCATTTCCCTCCCTTCACAAAGCCGCAAGGATCCAATTATTTTTCCTTTGTTTAAATCAGTGAGAATTTTGTTACATCTGTGCCCCAGGAAATAACAGAACAAAATTGATTCAGCTCCCCCTTGCAGAGGTGCTTGTTCTGGTCTGTATGGTTACTACCATGGGGGCAGAGTGAGGGTATGCCTGCCCTTCAGTAACTGTGTAGGAGAAATTTTCTGTGCAGTGATTCCATGCACCTATTTAGACTCACTGCTTTCCTGGGAAGGCTCATTATTTCCCCACCATCTGATAGTCCCAATTTGAAATAAGCGTCCTATGTAATTTGTCCTATAAATGTGTCTGGTGTAAACAATTTAGTTGCGTTTTAATATGAATAATACTGCTACAGGAAAAATGTATGGTTAACAAACAAAGCCTGGGAATTTTGAGGCATTTAAATGACAAATGATGCAGGATGTTTGCACAGGTTTGCTTCTTACAGTGTTTTCTGGACTTAGTCCAGTTTAAATGAGACCACTTGTGTTTTCAAGCACTATTTGATGTCTCTATTTAAAAAGACAACTATGGATTTTAGAGGAGTTTTACCTTTTGTTTCAAGGCATAGCAAAGTTATGGATTTCACAGAAATTCTACCTTTCATGTCAAGACATAGTGATGTTTCATAAATTGCTGTGACCTTGTACTAAAATTTCATTTGTTTTCACATCCATGTTTTTCATATTTTCATGTTTCACACTAACAAAGATTTTACAGCCTCTGAAATGTGGGTTTGTCCTCATAGATGAGTTCATTGAAGTGACAGTCACTCTAGATGGGCTTCATATTTTCCCTCCAGTAGAAATGCAATCCTATTATTCCATGCTTATTGTACCATACTAGAAAATGATGCCCTCTTAAATCTACACTAGCTCAAAAATGGGAAAAGTTTGTGGCAGGTTTGCAAAATATGCTGATTTAACTCTCAGGGTAAAGTTGCATTTAGAAGTCAAGGCTGTTCCATATAGCATACTGTTAGCATGTGGAATGCACTGCTGTAAGCAGTAGCAGAGAGAAATATTTTTAAACATCATAACCAAATAGTTTTTTAATCTTTAAGAGACCAGATCTTAGATCTTTATTTATAAAAATATATGTTCATAGTCAGATGATGTAGGGATAACCATGTGCCATAGTTATCCTTGCACTCTGCTCATTCTCTAATGGGATTTTTTTCTCAAGCAGAGTCAGGAGTTCTGTACATTGTCTAGAATTTCTAGATGCATGACTGAGCTACAGCCAGGCAGAAATCCAAGTGCGCCACCTGAATGTGCACAGATAGGTTTCATGATAATCTTCGAATGACTTTGTACTTCTGCTTTGTCTCAGATCTCCTCTGCGTACATAAATTCATATGTGCCTCAGAGAGCTCAGACTTGCAATGCTATAGAGAGCACATATCCATGTTTAATTCTGTGAAATCCTGGAGAGAAGCTATGACAATTCTGTATTGACCTGAGTTGCTTCCCTTAAGTAGAGGGGAATGGAAGCTTGGCTTACCTGATAAAGATATACTGAACACTGAATTCCATCTTCCAATGGCTGAAGCATTATCTGAAATACCGAGGTCTTGCTTTTTGCATTATTATTCTTACTTGAAACAGATCTCTTTTATTCCAGGATACTGTATATTATTTCAGTGACTGATTGAACTCAGCTACTTTGAAATGAGTATATAATTATCCACACCCCTGCTAAGAGTGGGATGAGCTTTTGACAGCCTTTTAAAAAAAACAAAAATCACCATGCAACAATACCTAATTATTTCTCAAGCAATCTACTTCTCTAAATTTAGGAGTTGTTTCTCAAGCCAGCTGTTCTCAGTTAAATTGAGAAATAGAGCTGATTTAGTGGTTTGGTTACAAGAGTAAAGATTTCCTAAATGTTGAATTTTGCAGTGTTTAGAAACCAAATTTCATTCCCAAACAGTCCAACCTTGCTTGGAATGATAGAGCAGGGTGGCAAAAAGAAATAATAAATAAATTTAAGGTTTAAAGTAATTTATTGTGGAAGGAAAATCAAAATTAATTTCCAGGTGCTTGTCTCTCCAAGAAGTGCTTAGACTGGGTAGAAATAGTATTTTGAATTACTATTATGAAAACTATAATCAGCCGCTGAAGGTGATTATCCTTTAAAGAAACTAAGGTCGTAAATATTTAAATGATGCAAGGCAATTCTGAAATGATTTTTTATGTCAACATGGTTTTCTGTGGTTTACTTTTCCAGGAAAGAATAGAATATGAACATATGTGGGGTATAGTGCGTACACAGTCTAGTTAAATTGTATTTGCAAAAGAAAGGCTTTCTCCAACATTTAGTATGTTAAATGTACGTGTAAGAAGGGATTACTTTGTTCTCTGGAGACTCTGGAGCATGTATGGTTACAATGCAAAATCATAACACAAGAGGTTTCCAAGTGGGTTTCCTAGTGTCAGCTAATTATCAGACAGATTTGCTCAAGGGAGGAACAAAACCTACTCAGGAAGCATTGTACACTCATTTCAACTCCTTGTGCCAGTTTTGTGACTAAGAGAAGCGTATGAAGTTATGCTCAAGTTGTCAAACCACAAATGTGGTACTTGTAGCAGAAACTGGAATAGCCCGAGACTCCTGCAGAGGTACTCTTGTGTAACCAGCTTGCAAACAGCCATACTTCAGCTAAGAAGAGTTGGGTTTTGGTTTCATCTGTTTCTTCATTTTTTTATTTTAAACCTTGCGATCTGTCAACAAGGGGCATAGGATTAGTGGGGTAGACTTTACACCACAGGCAGATTTTGGCAGAAAGGGGAAAATCACCCTCTGTGGAAGTCTAGGAAGAGTCTTATCCCTACGTAGTTGTGTGTAAGGATGAGAGCATGACAGGGTACCTAAACCCCTCTCCTATGGAAGTGCAATTCTAGAACATTGTTGTGTGTTATTTTGTTTGTGTGCTTGTTTTTAAATAGACCATTTTTATGGCAGTCCAATACACCTACACAGGCTCTTCTGATGCCTGATATTTTCAAGCTTGGATTTGGTTACATTGAAGTGGAATTAAAAAGAAAACCAGAAGTATTTGTAGGTCTATTGTCTAAAATCTTGTACTTATGAATAAGGTATCTGTCCTCATTACCTTAGCAATGTTAACAGGAAATTCAGTAAGGAAGGATAGATTTTTGGATTTTTCTCTTCTGAAGCTGTTTCCTAGCTCTTATTTCCCTTTCAACCACAAAATCATGAAAAACTAACCATATTGTGTTATTGCATGTTTTTTAAACAACTGCTCACCATCTTGTACCTTACAATGATTTTTTTGCTTATTAAGGATAACAATACAGCAACAACAAGCTCTGTCACTGCAAAGCATTTTTAGTCCTGCAGTGTTAATGTAGAGATGTTGAAATAGCTGGAATCTGTACAGCTGAAGTACCTGGTATATTAAGTTCTTCACTCCTGTCTATGCTACTTACCAATCAATAAATATTAGAAATGTGGACTACACAGAAAGGGCATTGAAGGATTTACACATATATTGGAAAGAATTTGGAATGGTAATTGCTGATAACCTACACGTAAACAAAGAACCATTGGGAGAGGGGGTATAATGCGGTTGTGATCCAATTCGTTGCGTGCTCATAGTATATCCTATAATAATAGTATACAATACTGTGGGACCCTCTTAGGCTATATGAAGTCATGCTGGTTTTTACTGAGAGTGTGGGTCTGATGTCTAACATGGATGGCCAGTTCCACCATATTCCTCCAAAACAATAGTTAGTAGAAATTTGCTTGTGGTTTGGTTTTGTTTTAAATTCTATGTATCTAGTCTTGAGGTATTGATTGAAATTATGAAGTATTTGAAAGAATGAGTATGCTTTTTTTCATTTCCTTTTAAAGTAATACCACATGCTTTTAAAGTAATGAAAGCTATTAGCTAGATCAATAGAGGATTTCAAATGCAAGTTTAAAGTCACACTGCATGTATTTCATCTCTGAATTTTAGATGTCTACAGGAGGTGTCTGCAGTTGAATAGACTATCTGATGTCTTTTAGCATCCATGTGATATGACTGTAAGCCCATAGTCACATACAGGCTCACAGTAAGCACTGGTGCACAGGAAGGCACGGTTGTGAACTTTGCCTTACAGACAGCCTGAATACTTCCATGTCTCCTGTATGTCCTTCTAGGGAAAAGGGATGGCATTGTCCCTGCCTGGCAGCATTGCCATCTGCTTGTAGAAAGGCAGAAGAGATTGCCTTTTGTTGCCTTCATACAGCAAGGACATTGTGCACTGACCTGCAGGCTGCCTGTACCTTGACTTTGTGGCCAGGTAGAACTCCTGTAGGCTAAGTTCTGGGCACAGACTTAGACTTGGCCCTGGCCTGGCCTCTAAGTAGACAGTATAAATGTTAACTACTTTGAGTCTAGGTCACAAAATTTCCCTTCCTAGGTCTTGACTGTTTGGATATGAATTCTGTCAGTGAAAGCCAGCAAAACACAAATTATGTTAGTGACCCCAGCACTGAAAGGCCACTGGCTTCATTATCCTTTTGTTCTCGAATCAACTTTAACTCTGGCAGTAGTGAAGGACCTATTGTTCATTATTACACCTCTACTCTTCTGAACAGAATCCTTTTGTTCTAGTACCAAACACTTTGCCAGCTGCCCGTCACCAAGAGGCTGTGAATAATGAGGTTCTGGTTTATTTTGTTTCACACACCCATTTGTAGAACAGCTAAATTGCTCTCTGTGAGGGATAAAATTCTGTGAAGGATAAAATACCAACAAAACAACAACAAAACCAAACCACCTTTTTTTAGCTGCTATTGTTGGGATACGTGGAATGGTTTTCCATAATTCCTCGACTTAATTTAGGTTGGGAAAAATTATGTATTTTCCTTCTTTTTTTCCCCCCATTTGTATTTTCACTCTTTCTTTAAAGAAATTTACAACACTATATCAACAAAGCATTAAACAGAATAAATACAGTTATAGTATTTTTTTCTTAAATTACTATCTGAGGTTCAAAATCTCGCAAAGTGAACACTTCCTCTCCCAATAACATCCCTTCTCCCCCCCCCCCCAACATTTTAGTCTCTGCAGCACAAGAATTCAAGATCTTTCCTCTCCTCTCTTCTTTTGAAAGATGCTTATGTTACTATGGTGAGGAAAGCATGTAGCATTTAGAGCTTCAGACTAAATGTAGCTATTTTCATAATCCATTTTAAGTATTGCACCAATAATTTGCTTGAGTAATTCTTATTACAAAAAGCATGATCTATTATACACGCATACACATGCTTAACAAATACCCTAGGAGCTCAAGAAGGGAAACCAGCCCTGGCATTAAACCAGCACTCACTTCTCTTGAATCCAGAACAGGCCAAGTCTAAAATAGCATCATTTCACATTCTAGAAGTGCTTTTCTGGTAAATGTAAGGGAGGGGAGAGGCATTTCTAGGCTTCCACGTATTCTTCAGTTTAGTCACTTTTTTCTTTCTTCTCATAGTGGGTATATACCCATTATGACTTACCAGATCAGGGTTATAATTTAAAACAAAAAAGTAAACCCACAAAATAGTGATATTAAATCTGGAAAAAGACAGTAAATTTAAAGTATAATTGAGACTTTGTAGGAACACAGTGCTAAATGGTATGTCATCACAGTCTGACAACACTCTTTTCTTGAAGATATCACTCATGCAGATCCAAAATAAAACTGAAAACAGACTTCATTTTTCTGACTTGTTGGCTTGGGTTATATTAGAAGATACAGGTGGTTAATTGTAATGGAATTGTTTTCTGGTATGTATTTATAAACACTGCCTGTAGTAAACACGTTATTTGGATGGATGATCCCTTAAGTTAGAACCATATTTGTAAATAAACTAACAAATAAACTTCTCAGTTAATGGCCCTTAAAGATCTTAATATAGTAAGTGGTGTCTCTGAATAATTCACCCTTTCCTTTCTCTTAGTATGGACAATCAGTGTACTGTAAGGCCAGAAATGTTTTTTTTTTCCAAAACAAATGACCAAGAGTAGGCTCAGGAGGGCTCAGCTGATCTATTTGCACGCTTGGTCAAGTACACTGAGAGTATCTGAAGGACCTGCATCTTTGATAGTGTATAGTATCACTTAGAAAAAGATGAAGGAATAATTCATGGCTGTATTACTGCCTTTTGTGCAAAGGTTTCCTGAGAAGTTATCCTGTTAAAAGTCTGCAGCAGTGTGGCAGTGAATCAGACCTTCAGTTTCTGGACAACTTTGGTGCAAAAGACCCACTAGTGCACAGTTTTAGTTAAGGGCTATGCAGGGCATGGGCATCCCCACTTTGGAGAGACACTGAGGGCTACTGAGCGGTGAGATGGCTGCTGAAGAAAGAGCATCAGAGCTGGGAGCCCCTGCTGGTGGGATAAGGCTGCAGCTCTGAGGACTGTGCAATAACACAAGATGGGGTGGAAAGTCCCACTGGTGGCTCTGTCTTACTGGATTAGGATATTCAGGTGGAAGATATATCCTGTTGAAAAACTTTGCAGCTCTGCTTATTGTATCAGCTCCTCAAGCCAAGTACTTTACAAAACAGGGTGCACACAATTAGTGACTGGGGAGTTGCCTCAATATCTTTTTCATCACACATGAGTGTAATGAATGGCACAGAACCTAAACCTGGAGAGGGTCTTTTAGTCACCCCAGCCATGAGATTGTGCCTTGTCTGCTTTCCTTTCTCAGGCACAGCTCACCTTCTGCCTGTCAAATGAAGCGCAAGTTCCATACACACCTCAGCCTCTAGGGCTGGTCTTGGTTCATCTCCTAGCAAGAGGAATTTGAATGAAACTGCACTGTTATGCAGTGTGACCTTACACTTAAGTTGATCTAATGGGAAGGTGATATTGGAAAGGATCAGACTTCTCATCCTCCTCTGTGACAGGTAACCTACCATTCATGGATTCGCAGGTTTTGCAGATTGTTGTCTTCAGGGTGAGAAGGCTCACTGCATAATCAAAGAGAAGACAGATTTTTTCCTTTTTCTTTTTGCAAGGTTAATTTTCTGCTTAAATGATTCACTTTGCATAGTCAGGGTGCCTTAATTTAATGGAAGGGAAATGGCAGGAGGGCACATCCTGTCAGAGAGGGAAGAGCAGAGTGGCACCTTCAGCAGCACCTGCTTTATGCCGGCTTAGCCCTCGTGTTAGACCTTGCACCTTGGCTGTGACCAGAGTACTCTGCAGCCTTCTCATGTGCTCTGTGTTGTGGATCTGTTTATTATACACTGAGAAAATAAATGGGTATGGTAAAGCTGGATTTCAGGAACTTCCTTGTTAATCAGGAAAACTTGCTTCAAAGCTATGATGAGCTAAAATTGTGGCACCATGAAGGCAAAATCATTTCTCTTTGACATACTCCAGTACCCTCCCTATGAGCAACTTTGTTTGCAGTATTCCACCCTAGCTGGAGTTTTGGTGGGCTGCTGGCATTGTTCATTTGATTAGATGCATTTTTTTTTTTCAGCGATATGTGAAATATGAAACAGTGCTTTCTACTTTAACTTGCTTGTGGAGAATTCTGAAGTATATCTTTCTGGTTTGCCTGTATTTAAACCTGGGAAATGTTGATGAAGGATGTGCTAGTGAAAGCCTCTCAGACTAACGCAGCCCAGAAACAAGTACAGATTGTACCCTTGGGCAGTAGGCACAGCACTGCTGTTCAGTGAGGTAATCGAAGGGAGAAAGAAATGAGAATGATTTTTAAAATCTATATAGCTTTTTCCTGTTCTTCTTGTCAGCTTGACTTTGCAGTGAAAAAGTAAGGAATAATTAAAAGTTGCTAAAACCCCCTAATTTGGATAAAGCCTTTTTCAAAGAAACAGTCTGCCTGGCTTTAGGGAGTGCATCAAGACTCTAATTCTACTAATATTTTTATAAGTCTTGTGAACACAAGTTTCAGTGAGAAGAAAACAAATTGTACCTGTTTTGCGAGCTCTGTGTTTTTCTCATTACTAATTACTGTTTATAAATGTTATACTGTAGTATTCCCATTTCATTTATGTCCTAGCTCATTGCCCTTTAATGTTTCATGGCTACTGCAGTTAATGATAATACAAATACACCTATTAGAGACAGATTAATTTCGTTTTTCCCTTTCAGAAATATGTAAACCTGGTATCGAACCAAGGATATTCTAATTCATTTTTCTGTGGCTATGCTGCATGCAAAACTGAGTTGATAAGTGTTATAGTGAAAACAGATTATGCTTTCTTTGGGTCAAACCCACCAGGAATAATGATTGAATCAAGGATAACAAAGAAATAGGAATATGCTAGCAAACAGGACTTTATTTGCATAAATATGTTTTCTTCATGCTAGATACTAGCAGTATTTTTGTATTTGTAGGCATGCATCTAAGACTAAGTAATTACAGTAGAACGGTAAAGTTCCAGACTTTGATTCTAATTTAACTGAAATCAATGGAAGTCTTGCAGAGGGACGTAACCCTTCAAGCTCATTGCTTTTGAATAATTAGAAACTACAAAATTGGATTTCTCATAAAAACCAGCTTACATTTCTCAAACTTAGTGCTCTCATAACATAGAAGTTTGCTTTGGCCAGCTAAATGTGAATTATGAACATTACCCTGTATTTCTTTGCAAAGGGAAAATATCTCTTGGGTTTAGTATTAGGTTTAGGTTGCTATTTCAGGAGCAACTGAGCTGATTCAGGATTGCCTTTATATTGTGAAGAGGATATGTTCACCTCTTCTTTTGCCTTTTCCTAAAGGTTGGCCCTCATGCCCCACACCCTCATGGCTCTGGCTCTTGCACCGCACTTTGCAAACCTGTTGTTTCTGCTGGGTTACTTTCCTGCCAGGTTAGTAAATTGATTAAATTCACAAAAAGGGTTCTTTGAAACAGCAGAACGGATGTGAAGGAGGCAGAGGAAGTATGCCAACATGAGTGGGCAGAGTTTCGTGGGGGGAAGTTTTCCCTTTCAGTGACTGCAAACTGTGAGATTGCCCGAGCTGCGTAATGAAAGCTCACCACTTAGCTGGCAATTGCTGGCTAAGACTTCATGGAACCACTGCTCCTTGATCAGAGCAAAACCTGTAGAGCTGCAAGTTCTGCGGTGATTATTGCTGAAATGTAGTTTGGGTAAAGGAAGGTGATGACTGAAAGGCAGCCCAGGAGCAGGCTTTTACCAAAAAGATTGCAATGCAGTTCTTAAAGAGCTGGAGCTGCCTTTCTGGGCAGTTGCTGGCTGATGTTAAACACAGCTGCTGCCTACAGTTCAGCGAGATGTAAACTTTGCAGCTGTGTTTTCTGTTGGGTATCACTTCCTGCTTAAGGAGCCTTCAGCTCTTGAAACCATTTCTTTTTTAACTTTAACTAAAGAAAATCTGTGCTCTTCTGAAGTCCTTTGTGGAGGGAGAACAAAATAAATAACCCAAAACCAAACCAAAAGAAAAAAAACGAGCTAAACCAAAGAGCCAGATCCTCTCTGTTGTTGTCAAAAATAGAATCATCCTACAGTTAGAGAATTCCTGTAGCATTCTTGGATCCCAGAACCCAGTATCTTCTGCTCTTTTTATTTTTCATGAAGTCCTTGCCTGCATCAGGCAGAAGTACTCCATCTTATTTCTCTACATTTCATGTAGGAGCTGTAAACAACCAGAATATTGTTTAATTCAAAGTTAGAGGATCTCTGATGATGTGCTTTTGGCCAAATAGTGGGACTTCATGTGAAAATTTTCAACCAGAATACCCTAACTATGTTCTGTGTTTTGTGATATTTTAAAGTAAACCTTCAAGTTCACAAACACTTTAAAACTTGTAATATTTTGTCCAAAATACTTCAAATATCAGGCACTTTTTTCAAATATTTTTTCCACTGAAAGGCATTTAAGATGAGACATGTTCAGTGAACCCCATTCTTTGTGCTTTAAATTTGTAAGCAGTGAGTCAGGGTGGTACTACTGTCTCAAAGGTTTCTCTGTCTGAGATGTGGCTGCTGGAGTTGTGTGATCAAGGCCAGAAGCAGGCAATACAGTTCTTCTTTTCGGCAAGGAAAAACTTGGTAAGAAATCTAGTTAAGTTTTCCAGGATTTCCTGTGAAGGGAATGTGGAGGCACCAGAGGCTGCAAATAGGCAAGTGGAAGTCCAGAAGGTGCTCAAGAAGGAACAGAAGAGGAAGATTAGGTGTGTGATAATTAAGCTGCACAATTTTGACAGCTTGAGGAAAGACACTGTCCTTTCAGTGCAGAACTGCCTGTCTGCAATCTTGAATAAAATTGTAAATGGAGTTCCTCAAAATCCAGGTGAGAGTCCTGGAATGAACTTAAAGAATGGAGTGAGGTGCTTCTCTCCAAGCATGTGAAAGGCAGCCTAGTCCTTTAGTGCAGGGGTAAAGTCCATTGTATTTAGGTAGAAAGACTTTGATCTCAGAAAAATGTTTTGGCTTGATTTATATATTTTTTTTATATTGAAAATGTTTTAGCTGGCAAGGTGATTATGTTTGGTATGGGGTACAGCTAAGGAATTACAAATATCTAAATACCCATGAGCCACCCCATTAGGCTTCTTGGAAACCTTCCTCACAAAGCATGTTTTGGGGTGTAACTTGCTATCAAGTTTTGAAGTGCTTGAAGATCTTGGGGGAGATATGAAGGAAGAATGCTTAGGTATTCATCTTGCTGTTTATTTTTGCAATCAGAATTAGTCTTGTTAAAAAACCTTGGTTAGCTTCAAAGCACAGATATGTCTCCTCCTCACTATAAACCCTGTAGGAGTGAAAAGACTGTAAGAACTTTCTGTGAAGCAAGACAAATTGCCTTAGCAAGACTCAGTTTATAATTATGATTTTCCTCCATTATAACATTTAAACATATCTGTCTTGAAGACAAAATATTTTATAGGTTAATCAAACTCAAAGATGTCTTAATATACATTCATTAAATGTTGAAACAATTCGGAATTGAGACTGGGATTCTCCTCTGCCCCACGAATCCCTGGTAGTTCCTGTAATAGGAGCAGAAAGGGGACTTTGCAGAAGTGGCCTGGAGAAATAATAAGTGTAAAATGGGTTTCTTGTGCTGACATGTGAGGTGTCATTAATTTATTTAGTGTCCTTTATACATGCTCCTTGTGTGCTGACTTGTACGTCCTTTTCAGACACATTTGAACATGAATGGCTTCTACCAGAGTGGGAAGTGAATATGCTAAGACAGATATTCTCATTAATGATATGCATTTTTGTTTCTGACTCAGTATCCTCACAGCAAAGCTTTGCATTTAATGTATAATTTATATTGCTACATATTTCCTTTGGAAATGATAGCATAAAATAGCATTTGGTTTTTATAAAACCTCTAATTTTACAGTAATTTCAGGAACGCACCTAATGACTGGAAAGACAAAGACTTGGCCTTTAAACTCCCTGCAGTGTCTCTAATTTAGAAGTTTTTGCCTGTAGGAGGGCAGAGAAACTGGAGAAAAGTGCAGTGTTGATACCACATTCAGCTTTCGTTTTGGCAGTGATGTGAACTAGCACTTTTCTAGGTGGCATGTATACATTCAAACTATGCAATATTGAAACATCAAATCACGCCTATAGCTGACAGCCCCTTTGACAATATTTATGTGGAACGAAAGGAAATTACATGAGTAATATGTCTGATGTGTAGATACGAACCTGAAATCTCGAGCAGGGATTTCAGTTCAAGGGCAAAATGCACAGTGCAGTGAGGCAGCCTACCTGGTAAGAGTGAGAGAAATCATTGGGTGAATAGTGTCTTGTATTTGTCATGAAAACAGTAAACTTCCCACACCCAGTGTGATGGCATGTATTATATATCAGGCAGCACTGCTAATCTGAGTGTTAACCAAGGAAGTGATTGTTAGGTCAAAGTCTGACCAGATACTAAATAAAAACTTTTTTAAAGGGTATTGACAAAATGCAGAAAGAAGAAAAAAAAAAAAGAAGTGTATTTCCCCTGCTTCCCCCTTGTCCTTTACAAGTGTCTTCATACACTGGTTAAGAAGCATCCTGTAATGGCAATTGGAGGACTGCAAGTGTGGAAGTACAGTGTGTACAACCATACAGTTGAGAGAATGAAGTGGGGATGCCAAATAAACTTTTCCGTGTGTGACTCATGAACTAGGTAGTTGTAGAGTGCAGCATCATTCTTAGGAAATAGTCTCACAGCCCTCCTTTCAGTATTACCACCGCTGCTGCTGTGTACACAGTATGGTTTTTAGGAATCTGCTCATATAATATGGAGCTTTGTTCCAAAAAACAGAAAAAAGTGCAAGGGCCAAACTCCAGTGATTTTACTCTGCCTCGTTTCATTTCTTAACAGAGATCTCCAACTGTTGCTTCCATGTCAGCACCTGCCTTCTGATGTTTGTGTATTTGTGTGTTGCTGGAATTAGATGATCTTTAAGGTCTCTTCCACCTCAAAGCATTCTGTGTTTCTATGATTTATCTCAGTGTGGACAAGAGAAGCGGTTCAAATAGCCAAAGGGAAGTCACAGCCTCCTTTACATGTGAAAATCCAGGTAGCAAGAAGAGTTTGATGGAATACTGCTTTCCCAGGAGCCTGGTAACTTTATGAGGCAAAGAACTTTTTAGGTCTGGCAGATGGCCATGCTGCCTTGGTGGCATGTGGATGGCAGAGCTGCTGGCAGATGAAAGCATCACTGATGTTGCCCTGTTTCCTCCTTATAACATGCCACCATAGCTGTATGCCTATGGCCAAAATTTCTGTGCCGCTGATTCCTCCCTCACTTTTGGGGAAACATAGTGAAGCCTCTCTTCCTATCAGAGAGATCTTTGCAGGCCCTTTGACCCTTGGCATCTCTTGCCCATGGATCTGTTGTCACAGGAGACCTGTGTATCTGCTGGTTGGGAGTCTGTCAAGCAAAGAGTATATTCACAGTAGCACTGAAGCTGAAGCATGGGTGTGAGTTTGCCTGGGAGCCCAAATTACCTTTTGGATTCTGGCTTGTTTAGGCAAGTTCATTAGTATAAAGTTAAAAAGAGCAGCATAGAAGACAGGGAGCAAAGCAGGGAGTGATTGTGCAAAGTGGCACAGGCTGCCCTTGCTGTGCCAGCAGATGTGCTTCTGGGGGGAATACTGCACTGAGAATGAATCCTGTGAAGGGTTCAGTAGGGCTGTGCTTGCCTGGGGTGGGGCTGTCTTTCCTCCTGTCTCAAAAAAGTAATGAGGGAAAGGTTTTTGACATCTCAGGTCATAAGTCCCTCGGCTGATTCTTCCCTTTGCTTGTGGAAACAGGTTTTTATATATTCTCTTTTGAAAAGATCCACTTACTTGCCAAGACGTTATACCACCACTTTGCCCTGCAGACAGGACAACGCAGAAAGGATTAATTGGTTGGGTCAAAAGGGGAAGTGATACTTCTTGGTGAAGGTTGTCTTGGAGTCATTATTGCCTGAAAACCACATACAATGAACTGGCTATGCCAGCTGGGGATAAGAAGCTTTCCTCAAGTATTCTCCTGAAAAATAGTAGCACATCTCTCAAAAATGCTGCATATCTGAGGGTAATAGATCTTCAATGAGAAGGGCTCTCAGAGTGAATGTCAGCATTACAGGAAAGCATTTCAACACTCCTTTTAGATGGAAAGTGATTAGATGTCCTTTATTCCTTCAAGTGTGTGTGTTCGTTGTACTTCTGTGTTTATATATGCAAGTCTTCTGTGGATGGTGGTCCAGACTTATAAAATAGATCTCTCAAGTGCTCTGAAAGCTATTCAAAAAGAGCATTTTAGCACGTGCTGTCTTACTAATGGTGATGTTTGAGTGGAGTCTATAAATAACTAAATGCTGTGATGTTTCAGTAATGGCTATTTTGTTTCTATTCACATGGCATCTGGATTTTGGATTATATTACTCAGCCCTTACTCATTCTTGCGATGTAGAATCTTACTCTTACATGGGGAAAGATGCAGAAATAAAAAGGCAACATTTAGCACCTACTCTGACATAGAGAAAAATACTGCATGCAGAATTAAATTGCAAAATAAACTTTGTTGTGGGTTTTGTGCATTTAGTTCAGTTCAGTGGTTTGGAACAACCTGGGCCTTACTGAAAATACATTCCTTTGAAGTAACAGGCAGCAGTTTTTTATTTCTTTGAAACTTTTATTTTGGGAAATGGGGGCTATATATTGAAAAATACAATCAGGCAGCTGAGCAATAATGTCTTTAATGGGCTAACCTTTTGTACTACTTGTACTAGAACACACAGGTACAGACATACTGGTATTAGCTGTGTATTAATGTTTATACACATATGTGCTTGTGTTAAAGCACTGAACCCCAGAAATACCCTATTTTAACTCTGTGTAAGGGTGACCACATGTTAGTAGAGAACCTTCTAAGTTACAAATTAACTGAAAACTAATAGTAGCAGACCTACAAAAAGTGTTGCATTGATTTTTGTCCATGAAATGCAGAAAAATGTACCAAATAAGGCAATAGGAATGTCTCTAGTTTTGCAGTGCATTAAAATATTTATTATGAACTATTCAGTGCAGATATAAACGTTTAACACCAAGTATGCCCTTATGGGGTTTTCCATGTTTCTGTTAAAATTTAGACACCAGTTATTAAACGGTGGCAAATGAAAAGGAAGCAAAACATCATCTTGTTTGTAGCTTTGTAGCAATGTTTGAATTCTTATATACTGTGGAGAAGCATCACCCTCTCTGGTCCACAGAACTGAGTGTCGTCCAAATTAACCACTCCGCATTTGAAATGTCCATATTGACAAAATGTTTCTCAGTTGGAGGAAGTGCAGTATGTGCATGTGAAAGCCACTCTGCAAAATGAAAAGCAGGAATTTATGCTCACCTCTTGATCTCACAGAAATGAGTAAGTGACAGAAATGCCTTATAGCAGTAGTAAGTCTTCAGGGGAGACTGAAAAAAAAAGTAACCACATTTAGCAGGTATCTCATTTGCAAATTGTCCCTGCAGATTTTATCTCGTGCTGTGAATTCATTATGAATAGCTCTTCTAACAAAATTATCTTTATTGTGCTGTATCAGAGCACTTACAATATGCTGCAGAACATGTGCTGATAAGCAGGTGCTTTTTAAAGATTGTGGAAGTCTGAAGTAAAGGTGAAATTTTGGAGATGGCAAAAATCTGTGCATTCCGTGATGGAGCTTTCCTCGTCTGCACTGCTAGTTTATGTTGTGTGACTAAACTTTATCTGATAAACATATGCACTTTATCTTTTGCTAAAAATGTGCTTTTTAAGATGCAGTAAATCAGAAATTAATTCTGAGAAAAGCATCATTTTGTGTACCTATTTGCACCCTCAACTGTGGCACTAATACAATAGTTATAATTTATAACTATGAAACTGAACTGCTGGATGTTGTGGGGTTTTGCTGTTTTTTGATGTTATGGCAAGCAGCAAACTTTCTTTGGAGATGTACTAAAGGATGCAAAAGGACTTACTGGAAGGGCTTCATGCCATGCATTGCTGACAAGAATGTATTTGTCTGCATTTATTTTGATGAAGTAAAAAGCATGTGATATAAACATTTCACTGATCTGAAGGAAAACTGAACACTTCAGTAAAAGCAGTGCCAGTACCTGCACTACCTTGATGAGGTTACCATGACACCTGCATATGTACTTCTGTTGTCTTTAAACGGATTATTCCAGAATTCTCTTAGGCTGGCTATTTTAGTCTGAAAATCAAAGCCATACTAAAGGTGAAGCTATGATCTGGAATATAAGAAGCTCCCAAGTTACTCTAATTATGACCAATACTTTTGGCAGGCTGTATTTGTAATGTTACTGGTTGTTTTTTAATCTAGAACTTGGTGTCGCATTGGTTTTCAAACTGCACTGTTAAAATATGTTATTTGAAAAGAAAACATTTTTATATAGCAAGCTTACAAAACTGATATGTCTTCATCCTTTTAGCACAAACTGCATTTTCCAGCGTGTAGTTGTACAGTGTGAAGCAAATTTATTGCCTGGACAGTTTTAGACTACCTATAACTTTGTTACTGGGAAAGAGACAGCTGGATTTTCCCCGGGTATTAGCAGGACCGTTCAAGTTTTGGCACTATTGTCTCTCTCATACACTTTCCCTCATAGCTTCAAGCAAGTAGATTCTCCTTGTGGCTTAGCATGTTTTAATGTGAAATCAAAGTCATTGTGAAATGCATTACTTGCAGAAAGTAGTGGATATGAGAAACATCTATGTACAGCACCTATAAAGCTAAGGGTGGGATAGATGTTTCTAATACCTGTGGATTTCTATGAATCTATAGCTGCCATCTCATCTCCAGTCCATCTCAACTTATTCTTGAAGGCTTGTTCTTGGATTCCATCACACTTTAGTCTTAAAAGAACAGTCAGATTAAAGAGATTAAAACCTTTGTACAATCTCAACTAATTGAATGGGAGGGTAGTTAAAGAGAAAAGCAAAACACGGTTGTTTACTTAAAACTCAATTGAACTTTAGACAACAAAGTATTGCAGAAGTAGGCTACATCCCAGAACTAAGCCAACATTTTGAACATAGTCTGATATCCATCTCTCTTAGAAACAGATGATCTGCATTGTTCTAGAGATGGATATACCTGTACTTTCTGCCTTATTGGCTCAGCTGGGTAGAATGAGCTGTTATGGTGGACAGCCAGGGCTGGGGGACCCAAGCTTTTCGCCCTGCGCTTCCATGGAACAGGAAAATTTCAGTGGTGATCTGTGATAATACTTCTATGGTTTTGAGTGACTGCTTTGGAATTTTCCTATAAAACTCAAGGAGGTTAGTGTTTGAGGTGTTTCAGTAGAACTGGCCCAGAAACCTCTATTCCCTGCCTACTTTTGAAACTTGTGGCATTTGAAAATGATGCTCAAACCAACAATGAGCAGGCCTGGAGCAGGAATTAGGCCTTGAAGTTACTTAGCTCTGCAGGAGTGAAAGCAGACTGAATGAAAGGTCAAACGAAGTAATGGCAAGCTTGACCAAGTGTACAGAAAGAGCAGCTGAAATACTAGGAAAGGTCTATCACCTAATTACTTTCATTCAAAATGAGTGACAGAGGTATTCTGTGGGAATTTGGATGTAAATGTGCATGTAAGTGATTACCTGGAGTCTCAAATGAACCCTCTACTTCAGTGTCAGCTTGCACATGGCAGCACAGAGGCTTCCTGAAGTGGAACAGACATTGCACACAACTCTGTAAAGCTGAAAGAGGGCATACTTCTGTAAGTAGCTCAGCTCTTGCTGTGTCTTTTGCATACAGAAGAGCCTTCTGCTAATTCTGGCATCTCATTTAGAAAACATTGCCCTACTTTTCTGTAACCTGCAGCTCAAAATGCTCTCAAATTTGGCAGGCCTTCTGTGTGGAATAGAAGGCAAGCAGTGATGGTAGTCAGAAATCCTATGTTTCGGAAACAGAACTGGAGCCCTACAGTAGCATCCAGGGAAGTCTGCATGCCTGCAAACAAGCTTGGGAAGTGGAAGTGCTGCCACTGATTCTGCAGGAGAAAGAACAAAATTGAACAAGGGAAATATGATGAATAATTCCAGAGAGAGTCCCTTGAAAGCATGTGATTCCAAATCTTGTTCTGCAGCCGGACTTTTGTTGAATTTTGCCTTTATGTAGCTACCTCTTTTCCTGTTTGTTTTTTTTTTTTCCACATTTCTTTTCCAGTCCTATCCAATCTTTGTGGATTAATATCCATGATGACCCACGTAAATTGCCATACGCTACTATTTGTTGTAAATGAAAAAAAAACCCTACAAACCAAACACAGTTGTCTTCTGCAATTTTTTATCTAAGCAAGTTAGTATTCCCATTTTCAGTTTTTTCTACATATAGAAGATTGGAAGGATATATTTGAAATGCTTTAACAGATTCATCCCTACATAGTGCTGACTTGGTCATCAAGATCAGTTAGCAGTGTCCACAAAAAAAAAAGAAGCAGCTTTTACCTTGTAAAGTGGGAGACACAAAAAGAAATCCACTGTTTTAACTAGAGCACCAGAGGCAAGTAAGAGGATAAAATGGAAGATTCTGGAGGATCCATAGGGGATTCTAACATGGCCACGGAGAGCCCTTAGGAATGAGGAGGCCAGAAAGTATACACTGGCATTTTTCTCTTAGGTATTTATATTAATAGTCCTAGCTAAAGGATAGTGCAGTTCCCAGTACTTTTATCAAGTATGAGTATCTTTTTGCTACCGCTGTTACAGGTCTATGGGAGTAGGTGATTCAAGAGTGCAGCAGGAGCTCAATACTTAAGTAATGTCAGGGAATTCAATGCTCCAGAAATTGCTTCTAGCAACTGCAAGGTCTCCTTTCTTAAAAAGATAGGGAAATGTGACACTGGAGTTTAAAAGGTGTACTGGAGTCTGCTCAGCTGAAGGACACGTGTTAGGTCCAAGCCCTGCATCAGGAGTGTTGAATGCATTAGCTTGCTGAGCACCCTGCTGGCCATGATATACCTGTATGTTACGCCTACAGGACTTAATTTTGGTGTAAGGTGAATGTTTCAGCAAACAAGTAAATGGACAAAAATGACAGGCAGATTTTATTATAATCCCAGTCCCGTGACTTCAGGAACATGTACAGCCCTGCAGGAGCTTTGTGGATTTTGAGTATGATTCATTCCAAACAAAACAAAAGCTTCAGGAAAAAACGTCCAATATTCAGACAGACAGACATAAGTTTCTTCTCTGGTCAGTGGAGAGTGACAGCCTTCTGTAGTATTGGAAAGGGGGTGGTAGGTTTTGTCCTGCACTGGTCTTAAATAGGCATTTTGAAATCTCCTCCAGAAAATTATACTGTCTTCTACTGACAATTAAAGGAGATTATGTGACTAGGGTAGACTGGGCAACAAGCTTTTACACAATAAATGTTAGGTGAGAGCAATGTAGCCCTTTGATTCAGCAACTCTGTTTTCTGTTTCTTCAATGGTGGCGCTGAGACTGTTGTCCAAAAATAGCGTGCTTAAAAGAATTTACTCAAATGTGTTTAGGGAAGATGGCATCCTGGTCTTCTATAAATCTCATGCTCTCCACAAGATAGCAGTGATGCTGCTTCTTAGACATATTTCATTGAAGGAATTCTAGGGTTTGGGGTATTTGTTTTAATAGACTCTGTTAGTACTGTCTCTGGGTTTTTGCTCGTATTCGTCACAGGAAAGACTAAACCAAAAGTAGTAAATGAGGAGAATAAAATCAGAAGGCTGATTTTGTAAAAAACTAAAAATAGTTTTCAGACAGAAATGTATTTTGGCATTGGAAAATGGGAAAAATAAGAAGTTTGGATTAACTTCACTCGGCAGTCAAGCTTCAAAGGCTCACAAGGCAGAGAAGAATCTGCATGACTGGCTGTCTGACATTGAGGGAAGGTATTAAAGGTTGATATAATAAAAGTGCATTGTATAACATCTTAGTATGGCTGTATGACAAAAAGTTTATAAATGGTTGACAATTCTTCCTAGGCTTCTGCAGTGATCTTCGTATGTTGTGCAATGTTTATGCTATCAGGCATTATGTTTTATTTTTTCTCTCTCACAATTGAGTGTGCATGTTTGGAAACACTTCAGAGTACCCCAATTACAGTAATTCTTCAAGACATGGAGGCTAGCTTGATTAAAGATTCATGTTTTTTCTTCTGGAGGATAAAGTTAAAAAGCAGCTCTCTTGCTGTGTTACTGATATTTGACATTGACCTTTCCATTGGCCAGTATTTCAATATCACATATACTGCCTGCTTTGTAACATTTAATATTCTATTAATAGAATGAATATTTCAGGAATGTCCTATTTGCACTGTATATTTGTAGTTCAGGAATATATGTGATGGGTTGACCCTGGCTGGCAGCTAAGCTGTAGTGGCATATGGGAGAGGATCAGAAAAACAAAAGCAAGAAAAGCCTAATAGGTCAAGATAAAGGGAGTTTAATAAGTGAAGGGGAAATAAAAAAGAAGAAAAAAAAACACTAAATGATGAAAGGCAACTACTCACCACCTCCACTCAGCTGACTGTTGTCAAGCCAGTCCCCATGTAACAGCTACTTTGGAAAAACTCCCCCTCAGTTTTATTGCTGAGATTGACATTATATGGTGTGTAATATCCCTTTGGTCATTTGAGATCAGCGGTTTTTGCTGTCCGCCCTCCCAGTCTGCCCATCAGCAGCCTACTTACTTTGGGGACACAGTTAAAACACAGAGGTGGTCTTGATGCTGTGTGAGCATCCTTCAGCCGTACCTAAAACTTTGGTGTGTTGTCAGTACTCTTTTGGTCACACATCTAAACCTTAACACCATACAGGCTTCAGTGAAGAGAATTTATTTCATGTCAAGCTCTTCTAATGCAATACACCATCTGAACTAATGCAGCAATCGTTTTAGCAGCAGTTTGTTGGCAGTTAGCAGCAGTTATTGTTATCAGTTAGGAAAGAGCTAAGTAACCGAACTTCACCATATCCTGTAGAGCATTATCAGCATAGTTGCAGAATTTTGAAGTCACCTTGATATTCATCCTTGTCACTTTTCAGTTATCCAAAAGAAATTTACTAGGAAGTAAATTTCTCCCTTAACCCCTGCATCTGGTACTTTATTTTAGATCATGTATTTCCAAACTCTAAAATATTAAAGGAGAAATAAGTCTGAAAAAAGTATCATTTTCATGTCAGTAAAAGTCTATTTGTTAGGATTCATTAGTTTGTGAAGAACACCTGAACATTCAGCGTTGATTAAATCTGCTGGTTCACAAATAAATTTTATACAACCTTTCTTGGTTTTTGGTGGAATCAGAAAAAGGACATTTATCTGTAGTACCTGAAGTGACTTTTAAAAATGTGATAGACTACAAATACATAAGAGCCTTGCCAGAGGCTCTAGGTGCTCTGTTTATTTGTCTTTTGTTCTTTGACAGGAGCTACTAAAACAAATCACCAATGCCCAAGTGGTAATTACAGTTAGAATTTGTTCTTGGTTAAAAGTGATTTGTCATTAAGCAGAATCAAAGGCTGCCATTTAATTCATATACAGACAAAATGTGCTTATGTAATAAGCTATACTCCCTCATGTTTTTGGTTGCCTTTAATTATGCTGTGAAATCTAGATTTATAAAGGCACGCACATAATAGAGAATTGGAGTATTAGCATCATATGTTCTTAAATTTCTATTACATACTATTGTTCTCTTTTGATTCACTAGAAGCAATTAAGTCTATTCCACTCGTGGGCAATCCCCAGATCCAGCTTGTACTTTTACTTCAGGAATACTTTTTACTTCAGAAATACTTTTTAATTGAGAAATACTTTGGAGTATCTGTGAAGAAAAAAATATCATCAGTCAGTTATTACAACAGAAAAATCTTGGCATAGGAGCACAAAGAGCTGAGTTATGTTTACACAGGTGTACATCTTGATAATGCTGTTTGCTTTGGTTGAATTCGCCTAGGTTTTCATTGGTGGAGCAAAAAGAAAAGGTTAACTTGATGGGCCAAATTCACAGTGATTAAACTTGTTCTGGAAGTGTTCCAAGGAAACTCAGAAACACCACTGAGAAGTGCAATTTGCAAGCCTGAAGGAAATTCCTAATTCATATTACTTTGGAAGCCTAATAAGCCATAGCCCGTCTGCGTAAGCATGCATATACCCAACTAAAATACATTGGGTCTCATAATCTTTTTAGTACTTTGTGCTTTGAACTCAAAACTTTCACAGTCTCTCTGCTATTTGAAAATGACAATTGAAACTTATGTTTCAGATTCGCAAATGTCACAAACTGATGTAGGTTGCTTCAGTTCAGAGAAACTGAGAATTTACGTAGGCCCTTATTTAGCATTTGTATCTATTCTTGCTATAGTTTAATAGAATTGTTGTTTTCAGAATATTTTGTTTCTCCAGGCATCTCAAAGAAAAGGTCAATCTGTTGTGAATTCTCCCAAGAATGAGTAACAGAAGTTAGTATTTTGGAAAAAAAAAACAAGCCACAAAACATTTCTAAGAGTCAACACATGAATAGTAGTACTGAGATGTACAAAATGTACAGCTGAGAATTGGAAAGTTATTATTTCAAGGCAATTTATTCAATGAATGAACATATCATGGTGCTGTAAATCTAAAGATCATAGGGAAATAATCTCAGCCTCATAGCTATGTGACTGGCAGACATCCACCTTGTCTGTGTTGCCTTTTTCCTTCACTAGCACATCTATGTGACTTCCTTAGGAGCATCTTTTTGCACAAATACCTGGCCATTCCTGAATTGCACTAAGCTTTCAAAGGGGTGGTTAGGCAGTAAATAAGTATAAAGAATACAAAGAAAAATCCCTCAAAAGCATGGCAGCCCACAAATGTTTGCTAAGCAATGAAGTCATTGTGCTACTTTTGACTGGAAATGTGGTAGGTGTCTGCAAACTGTATGAACTTTTCTGTTTTCTCCATCTGATTGGTGTATGAGTAAAAGGAACCAGTATTAAAATATCTCTAACTAAATCCAATTTGAGCTCCTGTGAAACTAGTATAATGATGTGAAGATTTAGGAAAGAATTATTCTGTTTATGCAGTATCTTCTCTGTTGTTTTGACATATTTTGGAACTGAGTTATAGTAATATCTTTTTCTAAAGCTTCAAGTGATGCTGTTGTACATTCTGTATACGTGTGCCTTCATTCTCTTCATGGATGAGTCATTGAATTTCTCTTCATGTTAAGATTTGGACTGCATATTGTTTTGCAATATGCCCTTTGTCAATCTCATGGGGTAAACCTGATTTAAATATGACACATAACACTGTAATGTCACAATATTATATTGTGCTATTCTTTTCCTACTAGAATTCTGGGGAAATAACAAATGACTAACAAAATTCAGATACACATTTGACATAAAAATCAGCTGAACTCTAACCTTCATAATATTCATGTGGAGGGTTTTGTTGGTTTACTGTTTGTTTTATTTTAGGAACCATATTAAAATTAATTATTTCAGGTTTTTCAAGTCTGTAAACAAAGGAGGGAGAAATACTATTACAGTGTCTTTTGGCTAGGTTTTTTTGAAGCCTTTTTTAGAATAATCTAAGGATGGATTATTGAAGATATTTTTGAATCTAAATGTCAAAGCAGGTCTCTAGCAGACTAAGATCTTAAGTTTTTTCTCAGCTGTCTTAGTAGATTATTTTATGTGGGTTTTGGCTTCTAAAAAAGATTACACAAGCTCACAGACTGTTCCTATATCTCCTTCTTTCTTCTGTCCTTTAAGTGTCTGACAATAAGCAAGGGTTTTGGGCCAGGGTCTCATGTAGAATTTAATTTAATGGCACTGTTTAGCTGAAAAGTGTCTGCTGTACCATGCCACAATTTAAAAAAGATAGTCCTCAGAAGAAGAAGGATAATTCCTTGTTAGAATAGTCTAAAATATTGGAGCAAATATGAAGACTTAATGGTTTTGTAGACTGGCATGTGATGCAGTCTGTGAACCGTCACGTTTAAAACAAGCAGATCTTCCTGGACCCTAGACTGTTCTAAGGATAGCGTCGGTTGTGATAGTAGGAACTTTTTGGGCAAGAGCACCCGTTGTAACGCATCATACCTAACAGTTTCCCCTTGTTTGCTCAGGCTTGTGAGCGAATATTTGAGGATGTACCTTATTCTTTTCAAAAAAAGACAAAGGGGAAGAGCAGCTTAGAAGTCTTCTGCTAAAACAGGTGGTTCTGCTTTTCCCTCTTACTGATTGCTTATTTCCTCCTTATGCCAGTACTGCAATTTCTGTGGCTCTGCAGTGAACCAGATTGGGGAACTGGTCCTGAAGTGGTTACTGCTCAAAAATATATTTCCAGAAGTACTGGTTCAGTTCCCTGGTACAGCTCAGCATTGGTCAGGAGTGGGAGGGGGAGAGAGCAGGTGGCAGTGTGTGTCAGGGCATGGAGGGAGGGCAGGACCCATCATTGTCCTCACAGCTAGCACAGCACTCCCTCACCTTGGCTTGAACTGCCCACCAGACTAGGGTGCTGGAAAAGCCCCAAGGGTTTGTTTGGGTCTGTTCAAAAGATTAGACTGAGGTGTTGAAAGGTGCTTGAAAAGCTGGGAGGCTCAGTCAAGCCCTGTTATATAGAAAGTCTCTGCAAAGCTTGGCTTGCTGTCTTGCTTTTAGTCATAAAGTAAACAACTCCAGTAAAGTAAATAAGACCTGTGTTACATGCCTGCAGCATTTTACTCCATGTGAGAGAAGTATCTCTTAATATGTTTAGTTTTTTCTTCTACTGCCCCTTTCCTTTAAGAGTATTTCCTTCACCCATGGAACAAAGGTTTGTATTTCTGTTCTTTCCCACTGCCGGACCTACCTCCCGTCCATTCAGTCTTTGAAAAATATTAATTGCAGACTGAATATCTGGCTGAAGTTCAGCCATGAGCACTAGGGAGAGACCGTCACTTTCCCTGGCAGCCAGTTTTCAAACCTGAGATAAATGTTTGCCAGATCCCCAGCTGCAGCTCGGTGGGCTTGGGAGCTGCATCAACATGTAGAAGATGAAGAGCTGTCTGTAAAGATTGGTGAAAAGATATTTGATTATTGAAAAAATCTGTCATTTACAACTGTTTAATTTTTACGATTTTTCTAGGAAATTAATCAGCTTTCTGCTAGATTATCTTTGGAAAGAAGGTTTTGTGAGGAGAATTTAAAGTGTCTTGAAATGAGCTACTATTGTTAACAGTTTTCTGTCCAAACAAATGCATTAAAAAAAGGTCAAAACAACCAATCTAAACCTTGTCTATAATCAAAATAGAGTTGAAGAATTACTTAACTTTAACTAGTCTAGGTTCATTTCTTAGGAAATTTCAAGAGGCCTTTCCTGGGAAGTTCAGCAAGCTCTTCTGGAGAAATAAGCATTCAGTAATACTATCAATACATCATTATTCACATTGCTGGCATATTTAAGGTCCTGGGTTTTGATGACTACAGGGTAATGATTGTATTCGCAAATCAAACCATAGTTAAATTTTTAAATTCCACACTTATGCATGGAGACCAGAACACGCAGTTCAAAAAGAAAAAAATAAAAACAACAGAAAACAACTTCTTGAGAACTTTCAGCATCATTAGAAACTTCACTGGTATCTTCTTCATCATCATTCTTAAAAATATAGCGCCTGCTAAATATTGGTCCCAATTCAACTTTTCTTTTTCTTGTTAATGAATAGTAATTACCTCAGGACTTTTAGTAGCTCTGAAAAGTCAAAAAAAACCATTTCTCCCTCTCAGAGTTGTGAGCATGTATTTTTCTGCCTCTCGAGGGTTTTCTGCCTGTGGCAGCTGAAGCTTGTGTTTCTCTGAGGGTTCACCATGATAGTGTTGCACTGTGCAGAGACTTGTATTTTCTTACCATAAGAAAGTGTAGTATTGTTAAGTCAAGTAGTTGTAACCATGGTGAGAATAATGTCAAAATTACTCCATATACATCACTTTTGACCCTTTGGGTAATGGTCTGACTTAATTTCAACATGTCTTTAATGAGGGAATTTAATTATGGATACAAAATTATTTACGTATACAAAACTATTTATTCAGCTTCCAATGCAATTCAGTTCTTTGGGGTAGGGTAAATGGGAAACTCAGCAACCTCTTTAAACATCTACATGGTTTCTGATATGTCACGGGATATAGGATATATAGTAATTTTAATTGTAAATGCAGTGTTAAGACTTCTGTTCCTTGTCATTTCTATGTATTATTACAAACAGTGAAAATATCTGTGCCTGAGCTAGTTATGGATCCATTCTGTGAGGAAATTGCAGTGGTAAATATAGAAAATTCATTCTTCTTATTATGGAATCAACAATATTCCTATTAAAGAAATTACACCATTTCCTAATGACCTAAAATGGAGGGAGATAAAATCAGCATTATTCTGCTGATTTTCTCTTA
The DNA here is from genome assembly GCA_032466535.1 of Forpus xanthops. Taxonomy (NCBI): domain Eukaryota; kingdom Metazoa; phylum Chordata; class Aves; order Psittaciformes; family Psittacidae; genus Forpus; species Forpus xanthops. The sequence goes on along the minus strand of JASSUY010039321.1, from coordinate 34,212 downwards.
CTTAGTTTTTCATACACTCTCACAGCCACAAGATAGGAAACTAGTCTAAAGGGAAAAGCTATGCCTCAGCAATGAGAGCTATACTTGAAAGGGCTGTCATCTGCAACAGTGTGAATAAAGCCCAACAACCTTGTGAGAGTAGTGCAGGATTTGGAAGCACAGCTGTGAAATAAGCATGACTGGAATTCAGCAAACTTGTTACTAAAGGCTGCCACAGCTGCTAGTTGGCTCCTAAAGCTAAAACACAAAAAGGAGCACATGCCTAGGATCGAAATATACAAACAGCATAACTTGCTTTGATATCTGTCTCAGAGAAAAAAAGAGTGCCTATAAACATCTTACCCCTGCCAATATAGGGTGGAATAATGGCAACTTTAATATTTCAGCACTGCTTCCAGTCTTTACACAGGTTTAGTAGGTGCTGAAGGCAGAGAACATGTCTATTTTCCTTTGTAAATTGCCTCATTTTTGCCTGTTCATGCAAGCACAGGACAGTACATGAGTAATGAGCTGTTTGAGCAGACAAGTTCTGCATTGCGCTCTGCCCGTTGCAGTTCTATGTGGCCTTTGCAGAAAGTACATTGGAAAGTTGCTGCTCCTGTGTAGCGCTCAATCCTCCCTACACAGTGAAAGCTTTGCAAACCTGTTTGTTTAAAGAAACTTAGGCTCTGTTTATCTGTATTGGCCAGAGCTTCCAGTTAATAGCCAGGAATAATGACATATATAATTACTTATATGCAATTTTTCAAGATTAGGGTACATACCAAATATTGTTCCCAACTCAGTTTTTGATGTTCTCACTCATATGGCAGCAATCCCAGGAGTGCTGGAATTTTTTTTTTCTTCTTAAAGATAATCATATCTCCTTTCAAGCTAAGGATGGTGAACTTTACAAGTTGCATCTGCCCTTCTGCTGTGATTTACTGAATTTACTAGCTGCACAGTATAAGACAGTCTTGCTGTTTGCTGCTGCAGAAAACCCTCAAGTAAGCTCTGCAGAAATATTTCCATTAAAGATAGTCTGCAGGTCAGATTTCAGTCCTCTGTATATCGTTTTTTTTCGTATATGAACTAATTTTCTCTGCTATTTCTTAGCTCTATTTTTTTTTTTTTTACTGGATTGATCTTCTGCCATTTAAATTAACAGTACAAATGACAGAATGTAGAATGTGATTCCTTGTGCTGATTAGAAGTACATACTACTCCAGGCTATCTTGTCCCAAAGGACATACTGCAATGCAGTTCTTGGTATGGCTTTGCATGAGACTTGAAAACAAAGTCTTTTGTCATGGTATACGTACATGTGCATTTGTAAGCCCCTAGCTCCATATATGTTTAATCTGATGAGGGAAAAGTCATCGAATCATAGAATCATAGAGTAGTTAGGGTTGGAAAGGGCATTAAGATCATCTAGTTCCAACCCTCCTGCCATAGGCAGGGACACCTCCCATTAACCATGTCACCCAAGGCTCAGTCCAGCCTGGCCTTGAACACCACCAGGGATGCAAACTATTTGCATATATCATTCAAGAAGGTTGTTGTGGAATAGATGTAGAGTTTTTAGGCATTATGTTGTCATCCGCACTTAGGAAAACCTTGTATTTAGCTCAAAATAAACAACTCTCAGGGCTGCCTTTGCAGAGCTTGCTTACTAGTATGTAGGCTCTGTCTCTGTCCTAGCTGAAGTCAGTAGCTGACTTCTGCAGGATGGGGTTAGAGGTCTTCTTAGTGAGGAGGCATCCTAGCAAATGTTGGTGTAAGCCTAAGAGATAAAGACTACTCTCTATACAGGATTAAAATAATTGACCATAGATAATGGTGTTGCAGAATACTAAGGGCAGTGAACAGAATCCTCATGCACCATTTCCAGCTTGCCTGTGTGAAAAGTGGCCTCTATCCCTGTGTACCTCTCTGTTCATGTTAGGTCATTCATTTTTTAAGTCCCCGTGTCTTTTACACATCTTCAAAAAGTGAGTCCTGCATATTGAAAACCATGAATTTAGAAACAAATTGATTATGAATTAAAAAGTGCTTTGGAAAACCTGGTTTTGGGTGACAAGGTTTAGTGTGAGGTGTCCCTGCCCATGGCAGAAGGGTTGGAACTAGATGATCTTAAGGTCCTTTCCAACCCTAACTATTATTCTGTGATTTTAAAGTAATGCTACTGATGGCTGTTGTTAACTACAGAAGAATGAAGGCTGTGTGGGAGTTTCCTTTAAAATTTGGTGCTTTCTGTCTTTATCTTTCTTCATAGCAACTAGTAGGGGATTGAAGGCATTCAATCAAACTTGCTTATATGCCAGATCTCTTTTCAGTAACAGGATTTATAGTTGAAGTACTAGCTCACTATACTGAGGTACTAATCAGGACTTGCTTGATTTGACAATTACTGTGTCTTTTTCTTTCTTTCTAAAGAATGAAGAAGCAAGAATGACTACAAAAGTCAATGTCGTTGTCCAAGGCACAGCAGGAACAAGCAACATCATGAAATAAGTGAAACACTGAGTAGAAATTTTCTCTGCCACTGGCTAGAGCAGGGGAAAAGTTTTAGATTGGTCTCTCTGTGTTGCTGCTGTCAGAGAGACCAGTCATCACTGTGCTCTTGCCTTGAACGGTTCATGGTTTTTTTCTGTATAGGTTCTAAAGGTTTTCTCAGCACTCACAAAGCGAATAAAGAGGCAATGCACACAATTATTATTGGAAAATATCCTATTAATTGGGTTTTTTGTCCAGAAATTATGCATCAGTGACCGTAATACATCTTTTTGGTGTGTTTTAGTGCTTTCTCTTTGAAGCCTCTAATAAACACATATTTTCTGACATGAAATCACCTGAGATCAGTATTATGCCAGACTGTGCACCAGCCCTTGGTACCATGGTAAATGTAAAATATGCCCAGCAAGGCTGTTTTTGTCTCTAGAGATGAAGCTGCTGTTACTTCACGACCAGGTGGAATTTATAGATAAAATCATTATTTATATGAATTTAAGTATTTTAGAGAAAAGTAGATCTCAGAACAGGGAATGGTACTTAATAAATCAGATAACTAATTATCTTCCAGTTAAACCAGATTCTATCTTCCTGTGGATTCTATAAAAGAACTTTGATTCAGCCTACGCCTCAGATTTGGTGGATTACTCTTCTTCCATGAAGGTTCTCAAACTACCCCAAGATGTGGCAATTCAGGTAATCCATTATAGAGTTTTATTTGTTCATTTTCCTTTTAAATCTTTAAGTCATTGAAGATAAAAAGTACGTATAAAAAAGAAAAAAGGTTTGGGGACATGCTGATCAGGACTGTGGCACTGAACTTCTTGACAGATGCAGAAACATATAGGGACATAGACAAACTAGGAGAAGAGATTTGGGGGATTTTGCCTGTGAAAGCTTCACAATAGCAGCTGGTGCTGCTGAACCATGTAGCATGTTTCAGAGTCTGCCAGATAGTGGAGTATTCCTTCCAGGGCAAAAAAAAAGTGGATGTTGCATGATTCCCTGCAGTTTGAGAAAGCCTTTGTACTTCCTAAATTAACTAGCCATTGCCTACTTGTTTGCTTATAATTTGGATTGCTTGTGTGGTTGCAGAATAGCTCAGATGATAAAGACGACAAGTCTCACGTATTTAGCATATTACTTTATAGTTAATAACTTGTACCAAAGCTACCTGCTGCTAGAGTGAGCTACAAAGAAACAAATGAACGGTTGGATATCATACATATTTTACAGTCAGGGACTGTATACAGTTCCATAATGAAAGGACTACTGCTGGTCAATATGTTAAGGCTAATTACTACTTGCCTGTGTTCCGAGTAGATGAGATATGAAATTGCAAGGAACTATTATTGTAATTTTATATTGTAATAGCAGTCTAAATCTCCTTTGCATACTTAGTCTTACTAAGCTAAACACTGTACAGGCAAACAAGAGAAAAGAAAGTATGTTCCTGAAATGCCTTCCAACCTAAAGAAAGAAGAGCTGGATGCAAGAAGCACACAGTAGCAGACAGGGAGCTCAAGGTAGCAGTGGTATACTTATGCTAAGTGTAATAGGCACTGGTCATACATGCTGGTTGGTTCAGCTTTCTGAAGTGTTAGATATCACTTTGGTGAATCTGAAAGCAGAGCCTGTGAGGCAGTGAAAGCAGGGCAGCGCATGAAGATCTGTCCAGTGAAGGGAGATGAAGGAAAGAAAAAGCGAGGCATCACAGTGCTTGAAGAAGCATTCCTCTGGATTGCAAAAGCATCTAAGGGTCTTATACTCAGATAAAAAGCTTGTCTGTGTAATGTTTGCCAGATTTCAGCAATTTGAAACTGATGCAATAATACTTGTAACACTAATTTAGCAGAAGCATATGAATACTCTTGAGAGTGTATAAGATACATATTCTACAGAGGGTGGAAAAGGGAACATGATGGGACAGAAGGGTGTAACATGACTACAATACTGTTCATAGCTAGTGTGCAAAAATTGGATTCCAGAAATTGCCAGAAATCATAAACCAAAAGGTTCTTTTTTAATTCTCTTGTATTTTTTTCACCTTATGTAACATATTTTTGAGTGTTTTTCTCAAAACCTCACCATGTTTATAAGGTTAAAGAAAGATGCCTTAAAAATTCATACTCTGTGTGGGTATGCTCACGTCAGCTTTGAGCTTTGCTGATTTCAGCTGGTTTCAAAGTGGTGGTTGAGTTCTCAGACATAATTTAGGTCCTCCAAAATTTTGGAAAAGCGCATCTGTAGGAAGAATATGTAGATAAATCCTATAACTCAGCCACAATAGAAGCTTAATTGAGGCTTGCCTCTTTCTTCAATAGCTAAGTCAGCCATCTGTGAGCTGCAAATCCACAGGGAATCAGTCTTGCTCAGAACCAGCCTTCAGTTCAGTCCCACAGAACTTCTAATTTAACTAGATGAGCTTATTTACACCTTCTGTATTGGTTACGAGGGTAAAATCAGTAGTGATAATGGCAGGTATTTCTTTTACGTAGTCTCTCTTAGCTCTCAAAAAAGGTAAATCTCATATTTTTCTGAACACATTATAAATCACATCAGGAACACATTTTTCCCTCTCACCAAGCACAGTGCTACTTTTCCTTACTGCTTCTTAGACCACCAGCTTCTCTTGAACATCATTGCTGCTCTTACTGTGATTCCCATGTTTTACCTCAAGGACACACAGTGTCATTAGCCAGTGTCATGGTTAAAATGCCTTCTCAGCCTGCCTGTGCTTGAGCAGTTATGTTTTACCTTTTCTTGGTTTGTTTTTTGTTTAGGGTTGTTTTGGGTTTGTTTTTTCAGCAATCTTGTTTCATAAAAAGAGTTTAAGGCCTATTTATTTTTGTTTCCACAGATGTTTGCAAAGCTTAACCAAGGTAATTTTAAACTGATAAGTTGCGCTTAACTTGTTGAAGCATATGGAAAATTCCTATTGCTGGCAGATCTGAGGTTAGAACTATTTCAGTAATTATAAAAAAAGGAAAAAAAAATTTGTTTGCCTTATTAGTACTTAGATTTTAATTATTACCAGATAAGTATTAAAATTAGTGTGAGTTCCATTATATTTAATGGCTATCATCTCACTTGACAGTTCTGTAACCTAAAAAATATTCTTAGACCCACAATTTCTCTACAGTTCTCCTTTCCCTGAATCAATTGTAATAAATAATACTTGTGCTAATATATATTTTTTTCTTCTCAAAGTAGCTTTTGTTGTGGCATTAAGATTAAAACAGAGGCTTCAAGAGAACTAAAAGAACAGTTTATGTAGATTATTGCCACGTATCTATACAACATGTTCCAAATCAGCTTTCTGTAGCTTGCTATGAAAGATTAACTGCAGTTAATGCAACGATAATATAGCTTTTAATTAAATACTAGTGAAAAATAAAACTTCTGGTATCTATTATTGAAATGCTTCTCTTCTCTGCAGTTGATTCCAATATTCTGTAAAGCTTGTGCAACCATCTATTCACAAATAAGTGGAGATGTATGTATCTTATACACTTACTAAGAAACTCCTAAATCTAGTATTCTATATACGTATTTTCTTTCTGGTCTTTTAACATGGAAAAAGACCAGATTGTAAAGCGGAGTTCAGGAGTATTCTGCCCAGACCTGTAAGGAATGGATGCCCTTTCACGTGACAATAACACTCCTCTTAAACCGGTCAAGCTTTCCATTTACCAAAAAGCCATTTAGAAGATGTTCTGCAGCTTCAGGGGAAAATATACTGTCTTTGGGCCTAGGTGTAAATACATATTCCAGGCACAGGTTCTACTGTTTATATATATAGTATAGCAGCGTACATAATAATCACATCCTGAGTGAAGAATGAAGAGTTGTTTAGAAAATATATTAGAAGTAACCACAAACCTAAACAAATCTTCTCGTGAGAAACTCAGTCTGCTGTTTGTAGAGGTGAGCTATGTCCAAGTGTTTCACTATTATTTCACCATCTGCTTACGCTTTGGAGAAGCAAGGGAGTGTTTGTGTATTTCACTAAGAGCTGATACTGTATGCTAATTAAAATGGACCTTTCATGGACAGGGAGTCCATACTGGGGATCTTATCCTTATCAGTGCTTGATTAACTTCTCAGTAGTTTCTATTATGCTTAATGCATTATTTGTGATTATTGAAATCTACTTTTAAAATAGATGATAGTGTTTAAATTATATGTATCCATATATAGATGTTCCAATAAAAATAGTGTTTATCCTTCTAACATCTATTTAGTCATTTAGAGTGCTCAGTGAAGAATCATAAATCACATTTATAAAGTAGGGTTTTTTTTAATGATAATACCATGAACAAATCTTCTCGAGAGGGGAAAAATATCTGGATCCACAGTTCCCATTTTATCTGGGAAAGAGGAGTCTTATTTCAACATTAAATGATGGAAGACGTGCTGTCAGGTAGCTGGAGAGTCTAAGGTCAATTCTGGTTATAGAGGCAGTAGATGAGTTCGTAGGACAATGGAAATTTCACACCTGGCAGGTAGAACTTACTATTAAAGTGTAGTTAAAATTCCAATCTGGAAAAAAAAAACTCAGACATTTCTGCACACAGTTTTAAGTATTGACAACTCTTTCAACCTTCCCTTTATCTCAAAGAATATCCAGTGAGTTCTAGCCTTGCCCTTGTCTCCATTGTTTTTGTTCTGTATTTGCTTCTGTGTTTTGAAATGATATTAGAGGTTCGGTTACTGGACTGGGCTGAAATGTCCTGCTTGTCATCACTGTGTGATCTTTAATGATATCTATGTAGGCACAGGCCCAAGAGAATAACAGAGATATGAAAGGCTAGAAGTCTGAATTTGAACATTAGCAGCCAATTGCCCGTGTGACTGAGAGCATTTGCATCATGTGATGTCATATGGCCTACAGCCTAGCCAGCAATGCCTTCTAGGCTTGGAGGAAAAGCTACTTTAGAGTGTTTAGGCTTTCTTTTCACTCTCTGACAAAGCCCAACAGTGCAAAGTTCCTGGTAAGGCAGATTTTGCATGACAGCGTTAATACGTCTGTGTTTGGAAATGTCACAATTGGAAAAACAGCTAAGGTGTTGAGAAAGAATCATGGTTATTTTTGTCCTGATACTGTCCTTGTGACTTTTTCAGAAGTGTAAATAAGCTTGTGTTTTGTGCTCGTTGGAAAAGACTACCTTCCCTTGTGCACACTGACTTGCTTTCTTGACATTCACAGCAACTAAATCCTTGAACTTTTGGGGCATTTTGAGATGAACGAGTATTATTGCACTGGGTATGCAATGGCATTTTATGGGACTGATGCTAGAAGTAGTAGGGTTTTTGTACTGTATGGGCTGGTTTTATGAAATCAGTTCAGTTGACACAAAGCTGTGTGTTGATTTTACATGGTCTAGTGTGAGGCATTCCTGCCCATGGCAGGGGGATTGAAAATAGATGATCTTAAAGTCCTTTCCAACCCTAACTATTCTATGATTCTATGATTTGATCCAGTGTAAGAAAGATGTTCCTAGAATAATGAAATCTAAGTTCTACCTCTAAGCAGCTGAAGTATCCTAAAAATAGAACTGCCTGGAAGTGTTAGCTAAACTGCTGAGACTTAATACTGGGATGGGTAGGGGCAAAGGAAAACAAGCAAACCTTTACCTAGAAGACAAGCTTTAGTTTTGAAAACAAGGACCACAGGTTGGTTTGTGCAGGTATAGCGCTTAGACCTGGTGAGTATCTGTGGCTGTTGGGTGTTGCTGCACTGGCTATGACAAACATTTAAAACATGAGAGCAATGCAGACAGATGAGTGCACTGGGCTTATGAATGTGAAATCACACCCACAAACTACTTTCCTTTGTGCACCACCTGACCCCGGGGCACATTTCAAAGGAGAAGTAAATGGATATGCCTGAGCTGACCTATCTTACGTACTGCCCGCGTATTAGTTGCACTGGAAAAGAACCACATATATTGCATACTTTTATTCAAGCCTACATGGTACCACTGAATAATGTATTTTTTGTGTGTAATGGAAGCAAAATTAGTAAGTGCTTGAGTGTGAAGATAATTAGTGAAATTATTAGCAGCAGAAATAATTTTGTGTCTAAGTTATGTTTAGTATCAAAGTGAAAGCATGCCTTATACTCCTGTCTAATGATATCTCAATGTATGCTTCAGAAATATTGCCGTAATTTCTTACCAGCCCCTGCACAATTCTGTGTTGTTGTAGTGTGTAAAATTCCCAGTGCATGAGTAAGTACACAGTTTTCTGTAGTTGGCAGACCTATAAAAAGTTGTGGGTTTTTTTAATATTTATGAGTGGAGGAAGACATAGGAAAGAGAATTGTGGTGCTTGGTGTAGTCTAATCATTAATGAGAGTGAAAAAGAAAGTTAAAAAAAAAACCTCAAAGGCATTGCCTTGAAATGCCTTCTCTTCTTGATAGGCATTGATGCTATTTGTTCTGTGCCACTTTATCAAAAGCAAAGGTTTTGTTTTATATAAAATCACTACTCTGACATAGCACATATTTCTAGGTACTCACATTGAATCCAGATGCCCTCATACTCAGGGAAGGTGGTAGATGTGCCACCCCTGGGAACATTCAAGTCCAGGCTGAATGTGGTTCTTGTCAACCTGATCTAGTTAAAGGTGTCTCTACTCATTGCAGAGGGTTAGACTACATGACCTTTGAAGGTCCCTTCCAACTCAAACTATGATTCTATGATTCTACACTTTCCAGCACTTACACAGCAGGTGAGATCTCTCCAGCTGTTCACCTGGTAGAGCCATTTACATCTATTTCCACTGCAGGTGTAAATCCTGCTGCAGGAGAGGCAGAGCTGGGTACCTGGTTTTTGCTAACTCAGGAATAAATTGCTTTCAGGTCAAGGACTGTGGAGGGTGTAGTTTTGCAGCTATAGGGATTTCTGTTCTGAGTGTGCTTTCGGGGAATTTTTTTTTACCCTGGAAGATACTTAAATACAAAGCTACATTATAGAGGTCATTCTGCTGATCTTTTGTAAGGGATATTCTGAACTTTGTTCACTAATGACTAAATAAAAAAAACCCAACCTTTTTGTTATTTAATTTGGCACAATGCACCGTGTCAGCAAGCTTCCGTGTATTATTCTGAGCCAGTTTCATTTAAGGCCATTAAGATGTGTATATTCCTTCAGAAATAACTTTCCAAGAATTCTGATGAGAGAATGGTTATTCATGGGGGAAAATTATTAAAATAGTGCTAAAATATAAGTTAAATGTCACCATTACAGTTACAGGAAACGAAACATCAGAGAGCACAAACATGAGCAGTTTCAATTTAAAACTATTTTTCAGAGGCCTAGTGAACCTTGCTGACATATGGGAAAGCATCAAAGCATCAGGGTAATCATCAGTGCTCACACTTGCCCTTATGAGCCATCAAACTAGACTCATTCACCACTACCAAAGCATGAAGTTTCTAGCAGAGATAATCTGCCAGGTTGTTTTACTGGAGTGGGTGTGGTCTTCATATATTCCCAGTTTCCAAGCTATAAGCAGGGAAGAAAAGTGCTGTTGTGATTTAAGCTGTTACTTAACTCCGTTGTGCTAGATGTTAGTGTCCTTCTTGCAGGATAGAACATGTACCCTGGTTTAACCCCTTCTTTCCATGGCCGGGCAGTGTTTTCTTTAGAGGGGTGGGATTGCGATATAATTTAAGTGTATCAGATTTCTCAGATCTACTTCTAAATCTGATTTCATACCATGTCCAAATCACTCCTGAAAACGGATATTTTTCAAAACAGCCAGATAAAACCATGTACCCAGTCAGTATTTTATGCTTTCTGTGCACTAATACTCTTGAATCCTTTATGGTTGCTAGACTATGTTTCTAGCGCTGCAATTCAGTTGTTAGATGGTTAACAGAATGTGGTACAAACACAGATGTTTTCCTTTCTTTTGGAAAGAATAATACTTTTAATTGCAGCCAGAGAACCAGAAATATTGCACATTATCAGCAGCCCTCAGAGAGGTAGAGAGATTAGAATAACTAGAGCTTGTTGTTAAATAATTCAAACTGGCAAGAAATAAACAGAAAAAAAAAAAGTGTTTCATCCAGCAATACAATTATACTTACACATATATACTTTAAAATTATTTTATCTGAGGTATTTCTTTTAAAACACTGGCCTAATAAGACCAAGTTTTTATTCCTGAGATGGAAACAGGTCTAAAAATAAGATCTCACATACAGTGCCAAAATTGCTTTGATACATTGAGGCTGTATATATCTCACTGTAGGCTCTTTTGTTTGTCATCAGTCAGCCATGGAAACATGGCTTCCCAGGCTTTATTTTTCTCCACTAGTCCCATGTGCCTGTGGTCTGCATAACACTGTATAGTATTTTTCTCCTAAGGACCCCAGTAACTTTTCAGTGAAGCTTACAGTCAAACATAACGTTTTTGTAACAGGCCTTTTACTGTTGACTTTTTGACCTAGTAACCGAGATCATAAACTAAACACAATGATCTTCTATTTGCATAATGATCTCAGAGAAAACAGTGCAGATGCAGTCTGAGATGCCTAAGTGAAGTTGCTGAGGCAAGTCTCTTCTTGTTTCCCTATGTGGTGCAGGACTGGGGCTTTTTTTCTTTTTTTATTTAAAGTATTTTTCTCTAACTTTTTTTTTTTTTTTTTTTTAAATTTAAAACCTTTAATTAAATGATAAAAGGCCGTATTCTTACCTTAGTTTGCCTAATGCTGTGAGTCATCCCATAGCAAGTTGCTTTAGCTGTGTTGTGGGAGATACTTGCTGAGGTCTATCCCAGGCAGAGCTGCACACTAGAATTTACCTCAGTAAGGCGTCTTGTATTCACTATGCTTTAAAGGTAGGATGGGTGTGCATGTTGCTGTCCCATGTTAATGTTTACAGGATTCTTTTAAATCAAACTCGCAGAAATAAGAGGCGTATGAAGTCTGGTCTCTTCAACATGCTGTGAAATAAAATGAGATTCAGTTATTCTTTGTATTTAAAAGATGAGAAAGCTGCCCCTTAGAAAATGGATGTTTTAAAATTTAAAATTGGTTAGCTATTGAGGATAGTTGAGAAGTCTAGTATAATTTGCAGGTTGGTTCCAACTTTAAATTTGCCCTGCTCTGAGTGTGGACTTGCTGCAGAGGTTCCTAAACTATTCCAGGAGTATATGAACAATCAAGCTGATTCAATCAAGAATAAAAAAAGATCAATAATGAAAATTATAAAGAATAGAAAAAAAAGAAAGAAAAAAAGGAGAAAACCTCATTTTTTTGCTTTGCTGAACTGTTACTCTGCATTTTAAAAAATCCATTTATCACAGTGCTTTCCTTTACCACAGTTTTTACTTAATAAAATGTTTGCTAGCTAGCCAGAAATCTGCAGTGCTTCACATTAACAAAAGCTAATAGCCAAATTTCTTTCATTCTGTCATGATTTGACCCTTGTGAGGTTTGGAAGAACTTCTCCCCTCCTCGGGGCTACTATTTGCTGTGTCACATCTGTGTATGGAGGCTCCTGTACAAGCTCTTCTTAAGCCATTTGAGTTACAACTTAGATAAGCTTAAACTGTGTAAATATTAGATTATGGCTAACCTTTGTCCCCTGAAGCTGAAGTTAGTTACAGGTCTTCACACAGGCAATTCCTCCAGCAGGTCTGCAGAGCAGTGACAGCACACAGCTGGGAATGGGTGTTAGTTTCTTTGCCCATTTGTCTTCCATCTTCATCCTTCACCCTGCTGCAGTGCTTTTAGCTATTGCTGTCTCAGCTGATTACCTTGCACATCTGCCTTGAGCAGCAGTAGCAGGATCACGCGCAGTTGCTGCTGCCATCTTAAACTTAAAACCTGAGCTTGAACTATCCACAAAGGTCGATTTGCATGAAAACTATGAAACAGAGTGGCTGAGCTGTGGGCAGATATTTTGCCTTTAGCAGTCGCAAGCAAAGAGAAGAGGAGACAGGAGTGGGTGGGGTAGTAACTCCAGCCACTGCAGCTATATGGTATAGTGAGCATGTCCCAGCCTCTTTGGGTAAAACCTCAGAAACAACTGCACTACCATAAATATTTAAGAATTTTTATTTTTGGTCTAAAAGCAAAAATGTTTTTGTAGCTTCTTGTCTATAAGACAACACTTGGTTGGGAAAGGACTGAATTTTGTAATAACTTGTAGCCATTGCATTCTGCACTACAGACTTTATTAATCCTATCTATTGTAAGAAATAAAATATGGTGTTTGGGTCTGTATGTTTCCACAAGTGATGTTTATCATGAGGTGTTCTGCAAATAATTTATTGAAGTTATTTAATGTGAATAAAATGAGTTTCAAGTTGTCTTTTCTTCTAATGGTTCTTCCTTAAGAACAGATCTAGTACTATCTTCAGAAGTGATGCCATCACTAGATTTTCCCAGATGAGGTAGGTTGATACACCTATATATTCCAAGACTGTAGCTCTTGAGTCTGGATGCAGATCAGCTTCATGCTAGAACAAGACTGAATCATCTACCATTACTCTTCTTGTGCTCTGGTTTCCATGAAGAAAATTCAGACATGGGCAAGAGAAATTTCTGTCGTGTGTCATAGATTCCCCTGCCCTGTCATATAAAATAGAGGAATAAGAACTGCAGGACATGTCTTTGATGTAAACAAGGCGTAGGTATCCCATCTTCTTGTTCTTCCTTTCTTCATAAGATTCTGCAGTGCAAAATCTGGCATAGGCTTTAGACATATTGCCCAAGTAACACAGCGTTTCCAGGTAGGAACATATTATCATCTGCATGCCTTTATCTCTTGTTAGTGGAAAAGTATAAGCGTTGTAAGTTCTGAGTGTTCAACAACTCTTGTCTTAACAAGTAAGATTTGATTCTGCAGACCGATCACAGAGTCCAACACAACATGGCCTGCCAGGAGTTTACTTTAAGCCTGAAGTAGTCAGCAGATGAGACAGATTCAGGCTAAGATACTGAAGCACAAAGCACAACTCATAGTCACCCATAGGCATAAGTCAAAGGAAACAGTATTTTTCCACGAACAAGACAAATGAGAGAGCAGATCTCCTTATTGCTCCTGCAGCAACTTTAAATCTGGAAGAGGTACAGGACAAAGGTTTCTGCTTGCTTTGGAAAATGTGCCAGAGCAGGGCAGCAAAGAATGAGGGTCAGGAATCGCATAAGAAGCAGTGAGATGCGAATCCTGTTTGCAACATTACCAAGCAACTGCTTTTGTTGAACCAAGAAAGCAGGGATTCAGTCTCACTTCTTTAGCTGGAGTTGGCCAGTTGCTTTTGAAATCACAGCTCTGAGAGCAGCCCTGTAGGTGTTTGTATTTACAATAGATTGAACAAATCCCCAGACGCTGTTGCACAGCATGCTTAATTGATCTAGAAGTTGATTTTGGCCCAGAACCAGCTTTTCTATCTCCCATTCACTGCCAAATTGACTGCCAGATTTCTATTCAGAAAACCATGTCTAGCAGAAAGAAGGTCAGACTTCAACAGGCTGGAAATCACAGATCCCCTGTGTACACAGTGCTGACCTTCTTTCTGCTGGGTACCCTGTAGCCCTTGCATCCTGTCTCCTCACACTCTCTTGTACCAGCCCATGGGGAAAGGAAGTGTTAAACTGTTAACTTTTTTTTTTTTTATCTTTAATTAAATTGTCAGAGTGCAGCAAATTAATAATTAGAAGTTAATAAAGTATCTTAGTGCAAAAGGAGAAACTGCACTAATAACTTTGTGATAGAAAAAGCATAAAATAGATTTTTAACTGGACTTGGTTTTGCTTTCCATCACACAGCTCGTCTATGCCTCTATTATCAATTCACTGTATGTAAAAAACCCCAAACTTTATCAGAGGCACTGAAAGTATTTTCTTTGCTTCTCTTGAGGGTCAGCAATTTTGAAAGTGAATGTGTGCCCTAATAAACCTGGATGGTTTTGAACCAGGTTTAACAGGCTCAATGGACAAGTCTTATGTGATCACATTTCTGTATTCAAAATGGAAATCTTGGAGGCACATTCAACGTGTGCGCTATATATTAATGAAAAAAAAGAAAACAAGAGAAAAGGCATATCTTACTACTGAGTTTGGAAACCTCTTTCCCCTTTCTTATAATCTTCCTTATTCAAAGTAACATTACTAAAACCATTTCATTTCAGAGGATAGATAAATCATGAAGCTGAATCAAATGTAGATGATGCAAAACTTTTTCAAGGTTACAGACCAGGCCTTCACAGTGCTTCCTTTCTATTTCACTTGAAACGTTGATTGTCTTCCTGTTCCAATGCCATTCTCTTTCCTTCTATTCAGGAGTTTTCTATTACCTTCCAAACTATTGTATGACTACACAAGTAACACAAAGTCCTTTGTATGGTAGAAATCAGACACAAAATAAACACACCTTTATCCTGCACTCTTAAAGCTTTCCTTCTTTCTGCACGTATATACAGCTCCTACTAGAAAAAGACAGAGATCTCTGAACTCAGTGTTGCAGCGTTAGCCAACTGGCAAACACTTAAAAGTGCTTTGAGCTTTCTTCCATGTAGTTCACCACCCCTGTGACAGAGCTCTGCTGCTGCGAACAATTGCCCAGCAATGTGACTGTTCCAGTTTCCTATGTGGGCAGTCACAGTACTGACTTTAGCCTGTATAGAGAAGGAAATGATGTACAGAGACATGAAGTGGGGAGTCTGGGCCTCTTAATGACACTAAGCTTTGGAATTTTATTCTTCACATGTGTTTACTCAGCCCTTTCCTATTCTTGTATCCTGCATAATAAAATCATTTATTCAAGTGCTGTTTTCTGTCTTTTGGGTCTACACGACTGTGCAAGGGAGGAAAAGGAGAAAAGAGCTTTTTCCTTTGTGGAAATTGCAGTCCTTCCAGTCTCTCCTGCCTGGTGTCAGCAGGTACACTTCACAGGGAAAGGAAGGGGTCTCAGTAGTCTTCAGCAGCAACTGAGCAGGAGAAGAATGAGCTGTGATTTTCACTGTTCATTCTGATTTTTATCACCTGGGTTAGTGAGGAGCAGTATAATCCTATCACGCTAAACAATTGAAGAAGATAGTCTGGCCTCAGCCAGGTTTTTTTATTTTTCCTTGTTCTTTCTCTTGGAACAGGTATTGTTTTTTGTTGTTGGGGGGGGGGGGGGGCGG
>JASSUY010039321.1:0-18565 GCA_032466535.1 Forpus xanthops | reverse complement strand
TTTTTTTTTTTCTCCGTCCCCCCCCCCCCCCCCCCCCAGCCTTGTGCAACAGTTTCCCACAGATTTATGAACCACTTGTCCATACCTGACATAATTTAACACATTAATGAGTCAGCAAGGAATTAAGTTCTGTTTTTATATAACTTGTCTGATGTTCTATACTCAGTACAATTATTGGAGTACCTAAAGTTGTTGCCTTAAGGATTCCTGAGGGTGTCTTTCTCACTGGTCACAATTTGAGTTCAGGGGTTTTCTCACTATAGTTGCCAGAATTGTCTTACAATCCTGAAACTTCTTGAGTTAACTAAGCCACTGTTAAGCAACCTCTGCCAGCTTAAGGACCTTCTGCTCATTTCTGTATACCATTTGGAGCTAAGGAGAAATACAGGAAGTGGCCATTGTATATATAACACTAGCAAAATGTTATGAATTGGCTGCTCCACCCCTACTCTCCTACCATGGGTCTCTGAAGGAGAGCACAGATTTTTATTTTATGATAGTGATTAAATGTTGGTTTCATTAGAGTCTTTTGTCTCTCTTGGATTTATTAGCGATTTCAGTCTTGTAAACAACATTTGCTACTCAGATGCTTTGTTGGGAGTTCTAAAATGCTGCAACCAAAGTAACCATAAACAAGTGGCATTTAATGTATTTGCTTTGCTTATCTTCTTAAAGATTTGCATATGTTCTAAAGATATCAGTGTTTCTCTGTTAAAGAGAAGCTTCCTTTGGATGAAATGCCAGGAATTCAATTTAGGAGAAGTTGAGTCGTTGTCGATCAATGGTGGACAATTCTGAACTCATGACATGGGTGGTAGGAGCATGTATTAAAAACCCCTGTATTACTCTCAGACCAAAGTACAATAGAAATGTTTTATTTCAAAAAGCTACTGAAAAGACTTACCAGATTTTGTAATGCATTTCAAGGGGTTATAACTTGAAGTACAATCCTGAGGGTGAAAGTAAGTCCTGTGGAAAGGAGTCCTGATGGCTGAGTGTATGATTAGAGTCACATTTTGATTTTGCTTTGATCCCCAGTGCAGGAGAAAATCAGGGTGTCATATATTTCTGGTACTCACCCAATACAGTCTAGAAAAAAATAGCATTTATCTGAGATGTAAAATCACCTCTTAATTAACTTTTGCACCAGCATACACATTCCATTCACTTGTTCAAATGTAAATTAACATAGCTCGGGCTGGGATTTACAAAGGCGCTTTGGTGAATTAGTTATCCAAATGCCGTAAAAATTAATTCTGGACAGTATTTAGCTGTTGTGCAGTTATTCAAATTGCAATTTTGCAATTTTTATTTTAGTTCCAGCTTATGCTGATGTCATGATTTAAGCTTGGCCAGCAACCCAGGAAGCACACAGCGGTTCGCTCACTTCCCTCACTTCCTCCTCCTACCCCTGGAGGGATGAGGAGGAGAATCAAAAGAATGCAACTCCCATGGGTGGAAATAAGAACAGTCCACTAACTAAGGTATAACACAAACCATTACTGCTACCACCAGTAATAATAATGAAAAGGGAAATAACAAGGGAAGAGAATAAAACTGCTCACCACCTGCCAATCGACACCCAGCCCCACCCGAGCAGTGATCTCTTACTAATTTTTCTGGCTTTTGCACTTGTTCATTGGTGAAGTTCCAAAGCACTGGAGGGGCCCACTGACCTAGATACTTTCCCATACTATCTCGCACACCCTGCCACTCATGACTGTCCAGCTTCTGGGAAAATCTCTTGGTCCTCCTATATCATTGTCTAACCCCAGACAAGGCCCAAACCCAACTCCACTTAAATTCCTAGATCAGATTAAATGGTTGTGAGTAAAACACACTCTGTATGTGTGCTAACATGCTGATCCCCATCACAATCAGCAGGCAGGTTTCAATGGCTACATGAAGGCCATTCAAAACCTTCAGAACTCTCAAATGATGCTGTAAATGGTGGTGGTGGCCGGGGGGCCTGAGAAGGTAAAGGAATGTCTCCTTCACAGGTTGACCACCCAAGGAGTGGAAAAAAGATGTGTAATCGCTAAACACTTCTATTATATACCTCCCAAAGTATAGAGGTGGTGACCACACTGGGAATGCAAGCCAGATCAGCTTCATGATTAATGATTCTATTGTATTAAAAATCATTACCATAAAGTACAATGAAACAAGAACCTAAGCCCAAGCCCCCCAGTTGATAAACACTAATACAGCAAATATTGGCTGTAAGTAATGTACAACATGTTGAAACTGTGAGATCAAGAGAAAAAACTTTGAGAGCCAATAAGTCAGCATTGTGATGAGTGACTGTTAATCTCAAACAATGAATGCTTATCACAAATACGATTAGGCACACTCTGGTCATATCTGTCGTTATCTCAAACCTTTGTGCCCCACAGTGGGAGCCAAAAAGTACTGTTGCGGTTTAAGTCCAGCCAGCAACCTAGAAAACATGCAGCTGTTCACTTACTCCTTCCCCTTCCTCCCCCCTCTCCTCCAGGCCTGGGGAGGAGAATCGAAATAATGTAACTACCACGGGTTGAAACAGCCCACTAACTAAGGTATAACATAAACCACTACTGCTACCACCAATAATAATAATGATAAGGGAAATAACAAAGGAAGAGAATAGAACCTTTCACCACCCGCTGACCGGTACTCAGCCCGACCTGAGCATTGATCTCACCCTTCCTCATAACTGCCATCAATTTATATAGTGGGTATGACATGCTGTGGTATGGAATACCTCTTTGGTTAGTTTGGGTCAGGTGTCCTGTTTCTGCTTCCTCCCAGCTTCCCTCCTCCCTGGCAGGACATGAGACTCAGAAAGTCCTTGGTCAGAGTAAACGTTACTGAGCAGCAACTAAAAATATCAGTGTTGTCAGCGCTGTTCCCAGGCTGAAAGTCAAAAGCACAGCACTGCACCAGCTACTAAGAAGGAGAAAAGTGACTGCTACTGCTGAACCCAGGACAGCTGACTATTTAAAATTATTTGGACAATGAATTGTGGTAGTAACAACCTCTAGCTGTTTTCTGTAGCTCTCTTTCTGCCTGTAGTTTTTCATGAGATATCTGTCAGCTTTTGTTAACCATATTTTTTAGATATATTTCCAAAATTAGAAACAGTACCTTACTCAGAACACTCTACTCAGAACACTCTACACGGACAATAAACTGAATAATATGTTATATGTTATAGTATGTTATAATTTTTCATCAATAAAATGATCTGGGTAAGAAACTAGATTAAGGATAATAACCAATTCACGGGGAAAAGACTAGATCTTCTATTGATGTCTTTTAATAAATGAGATTCAAAAAAGTCTCTGTATCAGGGATAGACAATGTAGAATTCAGTGTATTTTTTGAGAGTGTTTGTGTTAGGTTGGAGTCCCATTGGAATGTAATGAAAATGGTGGGAGTGGGTCAGTGGAGACAGCAGGAGGAATGCTTGGTTAGAGGCTACATTCGAACTTTTCAGAAGGGAGCAAGGAACTTTATGAAACAATGTTATGTCAGTTAACATAGATCAAAAAAACTGAGAAGGTTTTCTAGTGCCTGGAGGCCATGATGAGTGAGTCTTTATGGACTTAGAAAAGAGGTATGAGGTTGTTGCAATAACCCTGATTTAAAAGATTCTAGAACAAAACCCTGTATTAAAGTTTCAGAATTATGCTTGGGTTTTGGTGCATAGTTCAACAGGGAATACCTGTTCTTTCATACCAATGTTATTTATCTGTTGAGATAATAGCAGATACTTGGGATCTTTCAAGACGGTTTCGCAAGCAGAGAAACCAAAAGTGTGGAACTATATTACATGTTAAGAATCATATATTCAACATATATACTTATACAAGACTTGGAATAGAGTCAAGACTGCAGAGAATACCTTTCCCCCCTGTTTTTCTAGTTGCATTTATGTGTTTAGTTTCCAGAGAGCACCTCCAGCTACTGTCTGAATCAGAGACTAAGGAAAAAAAGGCAAAAAAGCAAAGTCAAGTCTGGTTTTGGGGTTTTCTATTGGTTTGGGTTAGTTGTTTTTTTTTTTTTTCCATTTTTACAGTTCTTCTTCCATGGACTCTCTCAGCAGAAGCAACTAACAACAAAATATGTATTCCCATGATTCAACATGGTTTTATGTTAAGAATATGGTAGAAAATGTTCTTGCAACACTGACATCAGCTCCAGTATTGTATTATTAACTGGCTGAATAGGACACTGAAAACTTGGAAATAAATCACATATATGCAGCTGCTAAATCTTGAAGTCTGGGTTTCACAGTTGGGTTTGAAACATTCTAGGGAGATGGATTTGCTTAAAAGTAAGTCTTGAGTGTTGTTTTGAGTCAACATATTCATTCAGACTGAACTTCCAAACCTTTGAAATTTTGCCAGACACATTTAAAACCAGGAAAATAGTATTTTATTATGTGTCCAATTTAGTGGTATTGCTATTTATTTTTTTTTAAAGCTCAAAGAGTGTTCAGTGCTGTGCAAGATATAGATATCATGCTATCTAGCCTGAATAGTCCATACCATAGAGACCGAAAGAAATAGCTCACAAGTTTTCTGGTCTTTAAATTAAAGAACAAAATTAAACTCATGCTCTTCATGGCACAAGGATTCATTTAAATTCACACATGCGGAGAGGTAGCATCCACATTCTAGCTGCATTTAGTTATAAATATCAGGTTGGAGAACTGAAGAATGGATGAATAATATTTGGCTTTTAAATAAAAGTCTCCAGTTTGGCACAACCCTTTCATTCCCTCTTCAACTCCCTCACACACACAAAGGTGGGAAAGGTGACTACAATATATCCACTGCTAAAATCACATACCTTCCTGCTGAGGGGAAAATATGCTGCAGAAACTACTAACAGTGTTCTTAATTTATTACAAAATTTTTAAACAGTGCCAGAGAAGAAGGCATAGTGTGAAAGGAAAAGAGAAAATCAGCTTCAGCTAAAGAGACAACCTTACATGGTATGATAGAAACAATGAAAATTTAAACCTTAAGTATTATGAAACCTTACATGACACAAAAGCTTCAGATTTCAAACAACATACATCGCTATAATCATACCAGCATCTATATTCAAATCAGGTTTTACTGTCTTTTTACATCTCTAACACAGTGGCAGGGAATAGAACCAGGGTATGCAGAAATTGCATATCCCAGTACTTTTGTGATGGATATTTTCTTTCTTGGTTCATTGCTGTCAGATGAAAAGGGAATGGAATTTTTATTCAAAAACTGGAACCACCTGATTGTATGAGAATCAAAAAATCCTTTGTCATCTGATCTAAAAAGTATGTACGAAGATCAAATTCCTTTCTTTTTTTCCTCCCTAGCTTACTTGGTATCTTCACTTGAAAATCTGGGCAAAATCACCGTGCTGTGTAAAGTAGTTTTGTAAAAGGATGCTGTGAGCCCCAATATCTATGGTTATGAAAACAAAGATTTATTCCATAAATAGCAAAAAAATTCTGTAGTTCTTCCACCATGTAGACAGCAAAAAACTCCAAAGAACACAAGAAGCATAGCTTCTTCCCACGGAAAAGGCAAAGGAAGCTCTGATGCAAACATTCGGGCAGCAAGGAATGACATTGCTCTGAGTTTTACCTGTTACTTAAAGCAGCTAACAAGCTAAGACCAAAGTGGAATTTTCTAATCTTAAAAAGGAGAGACTACTCTTGAAATTCCCCTATCTTGAAATATTGTTAGATGTAAAATTTCAGAGTATTTTGCCTCCAACATAGAATATGTTCAGAAAGCGGTTAGAAAAACTTTTTTTTTTTTTTTTAACTAAGAGGGTTTTCATTTTTCTTTTCTGTTTTCTTGAATCCTAAATGCTAGTCTCTTGATACTTCTCTGTAACTGAAAAGACTCTGATTATAAGCATTAAGTAGCCCACATTATAACAGCTGTTAGCAAAAATTGATTTGGTTGTAGTCAGTAACTGCAGATATCTGAATCTGTTCATGTTGTTTGCCTCTATCCATTTAATGTTCTTTAAATTGTGGGAAGGGCAATGTGTGTAGGGACTCTTGGACTGTCTCCAGATCTGCAGTGCTATTGTATGTCTAGTGGTATTTGCAAGTACCGAATGCTTGCTATCCCTATTTATTGGGGCTAGTGGGTACCCAGCCTCTGCAAATGCTAGGGCTTGATATTGGTGAACCTCAGTTTCCTCACCTATATAATTCAGACCATAATGTGTGTGAGCCTCAAAATGAGTAATTAATTAATGTTTAAAAAACATGCTGAGAACCTCTGGTGAAAAATACTGGGAATGTGTAACCAAATCTTTGTGTTCTTCCTGGATTCCAGCTTCCTAACTGAGGAAGATCAAGCACAAGAGAATGTTATAGCAGTTTTCAAAGTGCAAAGACTGAGGAAAAAAAACATAAAAAGAGAGACTGATGATATTGCAGCAGCATGGCAGCTGACTGAAGAAAGCTTCACTAACGGAGCATTCTGTGACCCCTGTATCTTTTCATTGAAAGCAGCATCTTTACTGCACATAAACATATCTGAATCTTTCCACAGATGAAGGATGCCAGAAGCTGAAGAGAAAAAAAAGAAAAAAAGAAAAAAGGGCAAGACAAAGCCACATACCATCGGAAAAGAGAAAAAAAGTGACCAAAACACCCCAAGCGCCATAGCTAATGGAAGGCATGCTTGAGATGACAAAGTGCTTAGCTGCAAGCCTAGGGGCACAATGGGATTGCAGGATAGAACCTCACCATGCTTGGGTTATAACACGTGGATTTTAGCTAATATATTGTTAACCCAGTGCTCAGGGCCAAATTCACTCTCAGTTGTACAGTTTGAGCTGAACAGTGCCCTGAGGACACAGAGGTGGAAGGGGCAACAGCCCGGCACATTTCTGAAGTGTTACAAAAATAGGGGAGTGTTGCTCATGTTGAGAACTGCTCTCAGGAGAAGATTACACAAATATAAAAAATAAGATGAAGAGCTCTCCTCGAGCAAGTAATTAGAAACTGCAAATCATATCTGGCTCTTTGGGGTGCCTTTGTACTACAGATAAAAGTGCTTTTATAATGTAAGTATTACATGAAATTCAGAAGCCTTTTTCTCTGCTTTCTGCTCACATAAGGCTGATCCGGGACTCAGTGAAGTGAATATATAGACTACCACTGGATTTAATGGGTTTTGTATTAAAGTCCTAGTGCCAGGAAGAACAGAAAAACCTTGTAAGAACAGTGTATTTCAGCAGAGAAGTAGGCCATAGAAAAATGTGTTAAAATGGCATTGAACACTCTTTCAGGTAAATATCCAAGTGCTTCCGTTGTCATCCATTCTCACACTGACTTTCTCCCTTGTACATTGTGCAGATTTGTTAGACAAGATTTCACTTTCTTCACAATTGTATTTTAAAATAGAAAAAGAAAAAACTGGATTATTCAGCAAAACTCAGAAAATCTTTATAATAACTGATATTTAGACTACAGGAAATACAGATTTATCATTCATTACAGCTGGCTTATCAACTGTTAAGAATCAGATAAACATTTGATTTTCTTTTTAATCACCTGCTAAAGTGTTTGAGAAATTATCTGCCTTTTTCCGTCTACATCCTACTCATGATATATTAATGAAAAAACATTTCTTGCTCCTATCTGTTATAAAAAACATTCTTATCATGTACAAGAACCAAATGAACAAGAAGAAAGAGAGAAAAGTCTGAAAAGAGTAAATGAAAATGAGTGAACTGTATCACATTTGTGATCACAGCACAGTGAATAATAACTCACACCAACTATCTTTTCTTTCATCAGGGAAACATAACACTGAACTAGTGCTTGCACAAGATGGAATCTGATCTCATACACAAAACACAGCCAGTTCTTCCTTATTTTCTGTGTGGGAATGCCACTTCCTCGGAACCAGAAGGGGTTCTTGAAAGAACAGTAGGGGTGATCCAGGGTCGTTAAGTGATGAGCCACACCTGCCTTGAGAGGCCTAGGAAAGTGAATATTACTCATTATTTTTCTAAGACATCTGTAAGTGATGACTTGAGGAGAGTAAACACAGGATAGGTTTCTGGATGCGTGTTATTGTTGACATTATAATCTAGCAATGTATAAATACAAGAGTGCAGCAAGAACAGATTTCAAGCTAGTTAGACAAATACAGAAAATGGTTCATATTTTTTAAAGTTAAGGTAAGAAATTAGGTTGTTGAGGTGGATACAACTTACTCCAAACTGAACCTGATACCTCAGTGAGGTTTTATGTGTTTGTCTTAGATAACAGCTCAGACATGAGACTTGTAGTTATGCTTTCTGATCCTAAAATACATGAAATAATAATACAAAGAAAAAACACCACTCTGTATGTTTGTTTCAGTTGAGTTAAGCTAAAACGTACCATGACTGCCAGCAATCCAGTTTAAAACATGGTCTTTTATGATATGTTAGTTTAAAAAAGATTTAGATCTGATTTGCTGTTCTAACTCAGTAAAATGTATTCATGTCAAGCTTATTAAGAACTTCTTCTACTGTTATTAGTGAAATGAAATTAAAATCAGAAGCAGCATGTCCCAAAAATGGAATAAACCCCTTTCACCTGCAGTAGTCTGGGGTTTTATGTGTAAGTTTTATTTGTTCTAAGCAAAATTCAGGCTTTCTGGCAATATTTTATGACAAGATTCCCAGTTCATCTCAGAATTTGATAGCAAACAAATCTTGTTATATATATTTCTGTATAAAAGGCATTATTTCCTTTCCCATTTACCTTTTAATCTGGAACAGAATAGGATGAGATTATTACAATACACAGTAATGTTGAGAGGACATTCATCCAGGTTTCTTGCAAGGACTTCAATGGTAAGAGAGAATTCATGTAAGAGAACCCATTAGAACCATAATGAGAATAAAAGAAGGAAAAATTCATACAACCATGTACTGTTTTGAATATTTGATTGTAAGTTTAATACTGGAAAAGTTCAGACAATTTCAGTTTCCTGGGAAACATATCTGTTGAGATGGTGTGTCACTGCATGCTATTTCATCATCTTTCATGACAGAGAAAAGGGAGACAAAGTGCTGCTAGCCTTGTGGCAGCATGAGCATAATCTAAATATGAGTTTTGCACAAGAACTTCAAAAAGAAGAAAAGGAATTAGAATTTCACAAAAAATCAGCCTCTGAATTCTTACAAACCCCTCTGTTTTGGATTTAGACATGAAAATATTGTGCAGCTTCTTAGTAACTAGAGTAGAGGGAAAAATGAAAGTAAGACTGAAGAAAAACTTCTAAGTTCCGGACAGTAATTCAGGTAAAGATTGGATTCATATTTCAAGTGTAATAAAATCATAATCAGGTGCGAACTAGTGCTGTTCCACTGATTTAAACATCAGAAAGCAAGGGTATGCATTATACTGTGTGGTGGACCCATGCTCTTTGTTTTTTACAGGACAAGTCATCCCTCAACACTGATCTTTATAGGAGAATTTATGCAGCTGCACAGGCAGTCATAGCAAATTATATGGGTGTACAGAGTGTATTTTCAATGCTATTGGGGCAGAATGCTTCCTACCAGGTGATATGTTATCTCATGTATTGTGTGCAGTGTAGAAAACTATCGTAGATGAGGCTTTCTCTTCTGTAATCCACTGCCATTCATTCTAATTTTGCCAAATCAAAACATTGCCCTACCATTAGCCTTTCACATTGCTGATTGAAAGATATTTTCAAGGAAAATTACTAATCCAAGTTTGTCTCTAGTCCCAGTGTAATGTTTTTGCTGAAGTCTCTCAACAGGTGAATCCCTTTAACAGGTATGAAATGCCAGCCTAGGAGACAAGTATCCCCTGCTGAAATCAATATCCATTACCATACCATTTCTTTAGTAATTATTCATTAAAACATCAGGCTGCTTCTCCTACATAATTAAAGACAAAATCCTTATAAAAAGGTGATCACTCTGTATTCTCTGCTTTGAAATGTTAAGGTAGGTTTACTAAGAATCGAGCTTTCTTGACAAGGTTACTTTTATAGACTCGATGGTTATAAAAGTTCATAATCAAGGTGTGTGTGTGTAACATGATAGAAGTGGATAAATCTAGCGAAAAAACTTACTATTTTCACATATTATTAAACTGTTTCTCGATAAGCAGCGAGTGAAAATTACCATAACATTCTACTGAATTCACAAAATTAACAACAGCCAATATCTAAGTGATTTGAAAAAAATATAAACTACATATTCTAAAAGTTCTGATTTTGTGCATGTATTATTTTAATGGAATATTATTGCAGTGTACTCATGAACTCAGAGGGATCTCTTTTGATTTCATGAACAAGAAGAGTTTTGTTTTCCATTCTAAGCAGTAGCCTGGTTTGAGTACATTCAAATGACGGAGAATACAGGACATCTGGAATTAGTAACTATGGTATATCCTTTCATGGCTTGGACTTCTCAACTAATATTTAAGCAAGAATCTCTACTTTTTAACAAAAATATCACAAGTGGATTTAGGAATTTCTGGAGCTTTTTTTTTTTTTTTTTTTTGCTTATTTTCCCTTACAAAGGAAAACAAAAAAAATAAGCTTGTTTTATGAAAGAACATGGTTGAAATTGTGCAAGACAATCTGCAGGCATTAATAGCCCTGAAAGCTTTTCACTAGCTGATATGACTGCTTTCTGGCTGTAATGGTAGTGGTACAACTAAGCCAGAGCCACTGTCTCAACTTCTTTATAAAAAGCCTTTAGGGCATAGCATGACTTTCTCTCTTAAGCTTTATTTCTTTGGAAATAGAATTAGTATTTCTTGAATAAAACAAAGGTAAGCCAAGCTGAAATTGGGAAAATAACCTGTTTTATGTATTCAGCAAAGCTATTATTTAGAAAAGTAGGGGCAGGAAAAAGGAGATAGTAGCAGAGACACAATTAACCCTTGATTTCTATAGCCTGATTTTGGGAAGCTCTGATTAACAGAGGGTTAGAGAGTGAGGTGGCCTCTCTTGCACCTGGCCTGTGGGTGAGGTTCTGCAGGAAGTATTACAGCTTTGGTTTTCTTTGATCTTCTGTCAACAGTCCTTTAATTACTTTAACAGCTTACAACTGTAGTATTGTTTTAATGTTTGGTGGTTGTAGTGTAACAAATCCTGTATCTCTGTTGTGTAGGGGCCTTGAATAAAACCATTTTCTGACAATTTTTCCAGTGTAAGTATAGTCACGGATATTAAACAGTACCAACTTTATGTAGAAGCCTGAATACAAATATATAATCCTACATTGGTCTGACATATTTGCCTTAATGGCAAATATATACCTCACCCTTCACATCTTAGAAATATTACTTACTACTAACTATATATGCAAAATGTTTATAGAAGTGCCTACATTTAGGAAGACTGAAGTGAAGCTAACAGGAGAATCCTACATCAGATTACAAATCTGGGACAAAGTCAATTAATTCTTCGTGTTCATGAAAGGAAACGCATACTGAAGTGATAGCTTCAGTTTCTTGAGTTCAATAAAACTGTAATTAGAAGCTTTCGGTTTCAGGCTTTTTTGCTGTCTGAAATTTTTAACAAAACTTAGAAAAAGCTAGGGGAAAGTAATTTGACTCATTCCAGTCTTCCTCCCACACATTTTAGGTTTATTTTAAAGCAAAAGTGACTGTGGTTTAACTAACAAGAGTCTACTGAAATTATAATGACCGAAAACCTCAAACAATACTTGGAAAAGCAATTAGAAGTATTGAACGTATGCATGCTATTCAGTATCTGACATGACCAGGCAATTTGTAGTCTGAGATTAGAAAAGGGTGCTAAAGAGTTAAGACCTATCTGCCTGTCACACTGGACTCAGTAGTAGTAATCAATATCTCTTTTCCCAAATTGTCAGTATGAGACAGTAAAAGAATATCCATGCAACAGTCTGTTAGAGAAATGATACATGATTGTTAGAAGTATTTAAAGAGATATTTAAAAAATATTCTATGTCTTTCCAGCACAAGAATTCAATAATATTTCAGAAAGTTTGATTCTCACTCATAAAAGGTACATAAAGATAGACTTTTAACTGCTTGCCAGCAAAGAATTAATGAAAAAAGAGCTCACACCACCACCACCACCCCAACCCTACCAAAATATGAGGAACCTGGGTCCAGATTTCATCTCCCTGTTGAGAAACTAGTTTCATTAAGAGCAGGCTGTATTCTGCTGACATACTTGTTTAGAGTCAAAGGTATTGCAGAGATATTAAGGACTCACAATTCTTTGACCAATGGAAATGTTCCCAACACTGTTAGAGTAGTCTGAGAACATTATCATAATATGGGAAGTGTCACTGTAAAGCAAATAAGGTAAAGTGTGATACTTTTGTACAGATAGATTTTGAGAAGAGACAGTCTTGTATTTGCTCTTCCTACAGGAAGAAATCCCCATGTTTAGCCCGTTATTCAACATTTAACTTGCTGTTGTTAAATCTGGAATTGCCATCAGCCATTAGAGTTACAATGCTAAGAGATGCAATGTTCTTATTGCTTGAATGCTTTGTTATTATTAGGAGGTAGGAATGAGCTTTATTAAAAAAAAATCAAAACATCAATTCAAAAATCAAAACAAACATTGCACAATATGTGAGAAAGGTGAGGCTACCAGAGGAAGGCAAAGCAGTATTGGCATGCAAGAAGAACTGCTTTGGCAAGAATCTGACCTCAGAACTGATGCTGTGATTAGGAACAGTAAAATAATAATCTGGCTTTTAAAACATATGTATTGTAATGTCTACAGACTCATATGCATTTTAATGTCTACAGACTCATATGTACATGTGTGTCTGTACATGTGTATATATATATGCCTATAAAAATATGTGTGTATATATGTAGATGCATATATAGGTTTGTTTTTTTTTTTTACCAATGTTTTAGAATGTTGCAAGTAGAAAAGCCACCTCTGTAAAGTTAACAACTTTGCTCTTTCTATTATTAAGAGGTGAATATTCAACTAGATAGAACCTTTTATTTTTTTTTGTTCCAATTGCCTCTCTGATTCATTGGGAGAGATTTTGACAACAAGAATTAGGACTAATTTCAGTCTTACTGATTCACATCACTTCTGGATTTGTTCTCCAGTGTATAAAAATAGAAAATACAATAGGATTAGATTGCTGCACTTCCCTTTTTATTAGCCATTATTTCTCATTGTATTGTTTGTTTCATTTGTTTGTTTTGCTTTTTGCTTCCTGACAAGGCCATTGAAGACTGCCTACAGAGAAACCACTTACTCAAATTACTCCTTGTGGAGGCAAGGCAGAGTTTTAGAAATGAAGCTTGGAGAGCTAAGCAGCAGATTCTGCCTTCGTTTCTATGTGGAGAGTCTTAACAGACTTTGTTGCCAGCTCTGTAAACAGCTGGGGATGAATTCAGTACCCCTGTGCACATTTCAGGTTGTGAACAATTAGAAGATGATGGTTTTAAGTCATAATTTTTAGATAATTGATGTAATTTGGGTACAAAACTGGCTTATCCTAATACTCAATACAAATTATATCCCTTGTTCTGTTATAAATAGAAGATCTGAGTGCAGGGAGGCAGCAGAGGAAGCAGCTGTAGTGGCTGAGAGAGGACCAACATGGGCTGCAGGAGAATGCTGGTAATGCCACCCCCACCTTGATGACAAAGCGGTGCTTGACCAAGCACTGAGGCCACAGTTACTCTTCAAAACGGCAGACAAGCTTCACACTTACCCTGTGGAAAGACCATTGTTTTCTCCTATTTATTCACTGTAAAAGCCTGAAACTAGATTCTTAAGGTGTCTTGAGTGTCTAAACAAGTTAGAAAGGTTTCCTGAGTTGCTCTTCTGCTTACGCAAATAGCATTTTAAGTTCCTGAGTGCCTGGTTAAGTGCCTGCCTTTGAGCTGTGATGAAATTAGAACAAGAGGTTACAGAAAGCTTTGCTTTACAGCTGCTTGTTTGTCAGCAGAGAGGAGTCAGCAACTCAAAGGCAAACATGTTCGCCAATAATTGAAAGAGGATTACAACAAACCTCCATGTTTTTCTAAGTGCTGGGAAAAAGCCCTGTGTGTGGTCTTTCAATTATTTTTGTTACAAAATAAAGCAGCAGTCAGTGGCAGCATGCTTCCTCTTTCTCAGAACTGTCAAATCCAGCTACAAGAACATGACATCCCTATCTCTTTATATTTTTTAGAAATAGCTTCATTCTATCTCTGGATCCAAATTCCTGGCATTGAAACATCATGGGTAGAAATTTTATATCTGGAATAACAGATAGCTAAGTCCTGAAAGTTGAGGCATATTAGGCCTAGAGAAATGTTAGGAAAAATAAATTCTTATCTCCCTATGTTGTAGGGCACCTTTGTTGGGTTAATATCCAACCTTTTAGCAGAGAAAGCAGTGATACAGCTAAGAAAAGATATTGTACTTTACTTTTGACCACATTTTTATGTATAGAACATCTGGTTTAATTGTAGGATGTGAATAATATTTCTCAGTGTCTCTGACAACCTGAATTTTAAACATTAGAAGATTTAAAAAAAAAAAAATCTTATTTCTGTCATTTATGCCTTACTTACTGCTCCTTCTAGCTGATGTCAGAAGGTCATGTCAGAAGGGTTACTGCCCCTGTGTGATCCTCTTTTCCTTGTGTTCAGGTATACTTTGAATGAACCCAAAAAGAATTCAGGATATACAGGTAACTATGTAGTAATAACTGCATGAAGGGGTTATTTTTTTTTTTCATAAGTAATCCTACAGCCATCAAGCAGTTACATAAAAACTAAAATGTGGACTTTATTACTTATGGCTGAAGTAAAGAAGTCATAAATTTGGCACTCTCCATCATTTTCATTAAATGTCTTTTCCTATCAGCAGCTATGTGCTAAATTGTTATTTTTCCTAAGGCAGTTGCTTCATTAGGAAAAGGACAATATGTTATGTGGTAACTGAAAGTTGAGAAGAGGAATGACTGCTCTTCTGTGATGGAGCTTGCGTAGTGCAGGAACATTTGCACTGTTACTGATCAGCAGTGCTCTTAAACATGCAGATTTTTTTCCAGCTCTTCAGGATATTATTTGTGTTTGTAGTCAGTGCTTTCCTGAATCAGATAAATTGTGTCTATAGTTTAGAATAGTGCCTTGAACAGTTGCCAGTGAGGAAGAGGCAAGCAAACAGGCAATAACAGATTAATACTATCAGACAGGGATTCTCTTTATTGCCACTAGAGACTGTTTTGTGCCTTGCAGCACGTGAGCTGTTATGCCTGTAAGCAGATCACCCCCTGATGGAAGTCAGCAGCTTTATGCCATTTTGTTTCAGATGAGAATGTGGTATTTGGCAGATCAAATACAGTCTCTTTGCTTTCAGTCCATTTTATCCTTCCTGAGATGTACTCACTGCTTTAAATAAATATCCAATACCTTCTCTGAATTCTATTAAGCAAATGGCTTCTACAGTCTCTCATGGCAATTATATTAGAGGTTAAGTATGTTCAATATGCAGTTATGCTAGTGGCCAATCTTAAATGCAGCATGCTTTGATATTACTGAAACCTTCCGTGTTGTTGTGTTCTATCAAAATGTAAACAGAAGCTTCTGACCTATCTTCTGTCTGTATTGCATTATGTTTTATGTGCTGCTCATCTTAATTGAGAGCATTCACATTATCTGTGTTTGTGATTAAATTAGCTGGCTGGGCTAATGTATGTATTTTGTGCAATTGATGGAAAATAGAAAGTACTCCTATTCTGGACAGGTGGCTTTTTTCATTCTCAACATGTACAGAAGTGTTCTTTATTTCTGCTCATTCCTACACTCAAAATCTTATTTACAGATCCAGAAGAAACACCCCTATATTTAAAGTCAAGAACTCATTGTTAGTAGAATTGAAAATTTAACAGATTGTTTGAAGCACCATTATTAGTCTAGTTCTAATTCTTACAGAAAAAAAATAAAAAGGAAAAATAATGATACAGTCAAAATTGTGGTACACACATTTCCTAGCTCTTATTTCATCTGCTAGTGATAGGAACACCTCTCTGCTGCTTCAATGGCCGCTGGGCTTGACAGCTTCATGCTGGAGGCACTGGTGAGGTGTCACAGTGAACTGTCAGCATCTTGAGTCCTTTGCCATGGAGAATGTAATATTCATGGTGGTGGTTTCTTCTTCCTCATTCTAGGATTGATTAGGAATAATTCTTATACATTTGCTAATATGCTTATATCACTCCTCTATTTTCATTGTTCTGCAGTTCTCCATTAGACCTGAATTTACTACATGTGGTTCTTTTCTGTGTGTTAGATACTATTGCTTTGTTAGCCCCTAAAGCAAGTCCTGCTCCTTGTCTGCATGTCTTTCATGGACCACAGGTAAATTTTTTTTGCAGTCAAGGAGTCTCCAGTGCCAACCTGTGCCCTTTGTTTCAGCATCTGGTGCCTGTGGCCCTCTTCACTGCTCAAGGGCTTTGCTGTTGTACTAGGCCTATCTTTGTCTGCATTTTCATCATCATGTTAGGGTTGCAAATACCTTATTCTGCATAGGGTACTGCTTACAGAACAGTATGTAAAGTTGCACTGTATAAATAAAATAAATTAGCCATAGATGTACGGTCAATAAGAGAAAATTCTGTCATAGCTAAAGCAAGTAAAAGAAAACTGTAGGCTCGTCAAGAAAAGTTCAGACAGAGCGAGTCTGACAAGCCTCAGCCTTGAGGCCTTGTAATTCTGTACCCAGCTTGTGTATGGCCTGTTACTAGCAATACTGTATTACATGGTTACCTGGTTACAGCATCTTTTATTTATTTATCTTTTTGTTGCATCTTGCATGAGACAGCAAAGGGAGAGCTGAACATTCATATAATGATACTTTAAGGAATTGGGTCATTATTCTGGGCAGAGAGCCCTCAGTAATTCAGTTGCTGAGTAACAGCCCTTGAAAAATCTACAGTTCAAGCTCATCACTAGCACAGTCTGCCTCTGATTACTCTGTTATTACTTTAAGCTACACTACTCTGGTCAGGTCAACACTGTTTTTTTGACAACACATGATCTTCCCTCTCTCTGTGAGTCTCAAATGCTCTTACTGGAATCAGTAAGAGCCTGTGAAGCTAAAAACAATGCTAGAAATAGGGTCACAATGGTGGGAAAACCTTTGTTCTGTGTTTCTCAGCGCAGCACAGACTGACACCAACCACCTGACTGCAGTAAAATTTGTATGGGAGCCCACTGACATCCATATGATGAGATATGCTTCCTCCTTTGATGGGCATGATGTCCTTTGGGAGCAAATGGACCAATTTTTCTGTTTGCAAGTATTTCAGGAATCAGCTTGGTTGTAAGAAGCATGAACATAATTTTATTTCAAATCCATGAAAAAACGTAAAGAATGAAAAAATTCTGTGATTATAATTGACTCAATTTTGACAGAATTGAGATGCACTTATTTCTAGCCAGGATGAATCAAGTGAGCTTTCTGAGAATGCTGCTGCCCATGTAGCTGCATTCAATTCTGATGGGAGACCTGAATTTCAGTATTGCTTTACCTCAATCAACAGTGAGTACATCTGTTTCAAAGTTACTGAAACAGATTATTTTCACTTTACGACAGGTAAACTCTAACCACTTTAACCTAGTTGTGTTATGTACTGGCAAGAAAATAGTTACAGCTGCCCAGAGCTGTGCTCTCCTGCAAAGTGCATCTTTTCTTGCTGCGTTAATGCCACTGCTGGCGTCTGAGCCAGGCAGGGTAATGTTAACTTGTTATGACTGTGCGGTAGATATTGTGCAGTACCATAGAGGACAATGGGAAGGGATTTCAATTCCATTTAATATAATACAAAGATTACTGGCTTTAATTTGGGCTCTGTAAGTAAGAGCCATTTCTGCATGAGTAAAGACATGAAAGCAAATTTAGGGCTATTACCTGAATAATGATTAAACATACTGGAAACATATTTGCATATAAAGAATACTTCCTACGTAGCTAACAAACTGCAATGAGGTGACACACTGATTCGTGTTGTGCATTAAGTTCCAGCTACCCATCTCTTCTAACCTAGATGACCATATTTTTCATCAAGACCTAAAATTCACGTGGTGTTTATTTTTTACATCATTCATCTCTGGATGAACTACATTCTATGACAGGAAAAGTTCATATACTTTTTGTCTCAGTGGAGAGGTCAAAGCGTTATGTCAATTCTAGTGAATGCATCTTTTATAGAATCATAGAATCATAGAATAGTTAGGGTTGGAAAGGACCTTAAGATCATCTAGCTCTAGCCCTCCTGCCAGGGGAAGGGACACCTCCCACTAAACCACGCCACCCAAGGTTATGTCCAACCTGGCCTTGAATATCCCCAGCTATGGAGCATTCACAGCTTCCCTGGAAAACCCATTCCAGTGCCTCACCACTCTTACACTAAAGAATTTCTTCCTCAGATCCAATCTAAACTTCCCCTGCTTCAGTTTGAACCCATTACTCCTTGTCCTATCGCTACAGTCCCTCATGAAGAGTCCCTCCCCAGCATCCCTGTAGGCCCCCTTCAGATACTGGAAGGCTGCTATGAGGTC
>JASSUY010039320.1:30824-48166 GCA_032466535.1 Forpus xanthops | reverse complement strand
CCTGGCCTTGAACACTGCCAGCAATGGAGCATTCATAACTTCCCTGGGCAACCCATTCCAGTGCCTCACCACCCTTAAAGTAAAGAATGTTTTCCTCATATCCAATCTAAACTTCCCCTGTTTAAGTTTGAACCCATTACATCTTGTCCTATCATTGCAGTCCCTAATGAAGAGACCTCCCCCGCATCCCTATAGGCTCCCTTCAGATATTGAAAGGCTGCTAGGAGGTCTCCATACAGCCTTCTCTTCTCCAGGCTGAACAGCCACAACTCTCTCATCCTATATTCATACAGCAGGTGCTTTAGTCCCCTGATCATCCTCGTGGACCTCCTCTGGACTTGTTCCAACAGTTCCATGTTCTTTTTATGGTGAGGACACCAGAACTGCACGCAATACTCCAAGTGAGGTCTCACGAGAGCAGATTAGAGAGGCAGGATCACCTCCCTTATTTTGCTGGTCACACTCCTTTTGATGCAGCCCATCAGAGACAGTAAAGAATATATGAGCCAATGAGAGATAGACTTGCTTTCTGAGGGAAAGGTTTTGAAAGTCCTCCTTTTTTGTGCCTTCTCTGGATTCTTCACTTTATTCTCTTTAAGGCAACTAGACAAGGTGAGGGTGAACCAATAAGAAACTTAGTAATCTGCAGAAGAGAAAAAAAACATGTGCATGAACTCCAAACTCTAGCTACTTACTTCAAATAGACTTTTCAAAGAAACCAGTGTCTCCTAGATCAGCTGGAGCTGATGCTGACTCATATCTGTACAGTATTTCACACTGATTCTTGAAAAGATATCCTCTAATACTGATGGATGCTTGTTTCAGAGTGTTAGATATAAAGTATCCTGGGGCAGGATTTAGCTTCAGAATTGCATACCTGAATTTCTCAGAGCAGATCTAGCCCAGCAGAAAAGCAGTTCTGCTCACCATAAAATAGGTACCTCATGGCTAGTAAGATGAGTAACTCTTTAGGACCCACTGACCATGGTAACTAGCTCTCCAATAACTATGATCACTGGCACACATACCACTTCTTAGATTTAAGAACCGGACTGTGAATTGTAGCCCTGGGCCTATAGTTGCCACCTGTACAATAGAGGCTACAAGTAGTATTACAGATAAAAGGCTCTTGTGTTTTGATGAATAGGCACCACCAGCTTTTATTTCCTCAGTTTTACCTTTTACTTTCTTTCAAGCTTTTGAAATTAATCTGACCAGATTTTGTAACTCGCAAAATGCTGAACTAAACCTTTTGTTCCCTTAAACCACTTCAGTACAAAAAGAAAGGCGGAAGGCAATTAACTTCTACTGGAATTGTAATCTGCAATTTATGTATGCCAATTCCATACAGTCAGGATTTATGGAGAGCATATGTTTTATATAATAGGACATATGGCCTCAGTTATCACGGCTAATGAAAATAAAAAAAAACTGTCTACTCTCTATTCATATTCATGTAAATGGCATAGAATTCCAGTTAAGCTAATAACTTTGCAGTGGTTTTACTCCATTATAAAATGAAGAGATAGAGGTTCCATAACTTAGATCCTCTGTCTTGGGGTTTGTCCATTTGAGGTTCACTATACTGAAGCACAAAGCAAATCACTATAGTATGGAATCAGAATCATAGAACAGTTAGGGTTGGAAAGGACCTTAAGATCATCTAGTTCCAATCTCCCTCCTATGGGCAGGGACACTTCACACCATGCTAACCAAGGCTCTGTCCAACCTGGCATTGAACACCGCCAGCAATGGAGCATTCACAGCTTCCCTGGGCAACCCATTCCAGTGCCTCACCACCCTTATAGTAAAGAATTTCTTCCTCAGATCCAATCTAAACTTCCTCTCTTTAAGTTTAAATCCATTACATCTTGTCCTCTCACTATAGTCCCTAATGAAGAATCCCTCCCCAGCATTCCTATAGGCCACCTTCAGATATTCACAGGCTGCTAGGAAGTCTCCATGCAGCCTTCTCTTCTTCAGGCTCAACAGCCCCAACTTTATCATCCTATATTCATACAGGAGGTGCTCCAGTCCCCTGATCATCCTCGTGGCCCTCCTCCGGACTTTATCCAACAGTTCCATGTCCTTTTTATGGAGAAGACACCAGAACTGCACACAATATTCCAAGTGAGGTCTCACGGGAGCAGAGTAGTGGGGCAGGATCAGCTCCTTTGACCTGCTGGTCACACTCCTTTTGATGCAACCCAGGATACAGTTGGCTTTCTGGGCTGTGAATGCACACTGCCAGCTCAAGTTCATTTTCTCATCAACCAATACCCTCAAGTTCTGCTCAACAGAGCTGTACTGAATCTCTTCTCTGCCCAACCTGTATGTGTGCCTGGGATTGCTCTGATTCAGGTGTAGGACCTTGCGCCTGGCATGGTTGAACTTCATCAGGTTGGCATCAGCCCACCTCACAAGTGTGTCAGGGTCCCTCTGGATGGCATTCCTTCCCTCCAATATATCAACCAAGCTACACAGCTTAGTGTCATCAGCAAACTTGCTAAGGGCATATTCAATCTCACTGTCATGTCACCAACAAAGATGTTGAACAAGACTGGTCCCAACACCGATCCCTGAGGGATACCACTCGTTACTGGTCTCCAGCTAGACATTGAGCCATTGACCTCAACTCTTTGCGTCCAGCCATCCAGCCAGTTCTTTATCCACCAAGTGGTCCACCTATCAAATTGATGTCTCTCCAACTTACAGACAAGGATGTCATGTAAGACAGTGTCAAATGCTTTGCACAAGTCCAGGTAGATGACATCAACTACTCTACCCCTGTCCATCAGTTCTGTAGCTCCGTCATAGAAGGCCACCAGATGGGTCAGGCAGGATTTCCCCTTAGTGAAACCATGCTGGCTGTCACCAAGCACCCTGTTGTTTTTCATGTGTCTTAGCATGACTTCCAAGAGAATCTGCTCCAAGATTTTGGAAGGCACAGTGGTGAGCCTGACTGGTCTGTAGTTCCCCAGCTCATCCATTTTCTCCTTCTTGAAAATGGGGGCTATATTTCTCTTTTTCCAGTCATCAGGAACATCACCTGACTGCCATGATTTTTCAAATATGATGGACAGTGGCTTGGCAACTTCATTTGCCAGCTCCTTCAGGAGCCATAGATGGATTTCATCAGTTCCCATGGACTTGTATAGGTTCAGGTTCCTAAGATGGTCTCGAACCAGATCCTCTCCTATAGTGGGCCTAGGGTCTTCATTCTCACAGTCCCTGCGTCTGCCTTCCAAGACCTGGGTGGTATGGCCAGAGCATTTGCTTTTGAAGACTGGGGCAAAGAAGTCATTAAGAACCTCAGCCTTCTTCAAATCCAGGGTAGCTAATTCTCCCGATGCCTTCTGATGAGGGTCCATGTTGTCCCTAGTCTTTTATTTTCAGTGTACCTATAGAATCTCTTTCTGTTATCCTTTACATCCCGTAACAAGTTTAATTCTAACTGGGCCTTAGCTTTCCTAACTTGGTACCTAGCTTCCCAGACAACATCCTTTTATTCTTCATAGGTTGCCTGTCCTTGTTTCCACTTTTTATAAGCTTTTTTTTTTTTTCCTTTGAATTTTCCTCAGAAGCTTCTTTGCCATCTAAGGAGATCTCCTGTTCCTTCTGTAGCACTTCCTACTAGTTGGGATGTATCTCTAATGAGCTTGCAGCATAATGTCAGGGTTAGGTTTTTTCCCCTCTCTGTTTTGGGGAAGTGTCAGAACAATGCAATAGAAGGCATTTGCAATCAATAATAATTTTTCTTTGCTCTTTTTCAAACTTCGGGATGATTATTACAATTTCAAATAAGTTTATTTTTGCAAATGCATTCCATTTCAGATTTTCACTCTCATTTTCAGTTGTATACTGTTACCATTGTTACTTTTGTAATGATTACTATAATATTGAAACATGGGCAGAGAAAGCTACAGAAATGGGACTGCTTTCTAATTCCATTAATTTGATTTGATTCTATTTTTTGATTTACCTTTCTCTGACAAATCTTTCTTGCATCTCTCTCTTTTTAAATGAAGCCTCTTTCACAAGCTACAGTCCAGTGTGCATGTTTTTAACTCATTCTGTGTTGAAGTGAGCAACACATATTTACAGTCCGCACTTGACTGCAAATCATAAGCGTGTGCTTCAGTTCCACTTTAACTGATCATTTAAGAATCTCAGAATACTGGCATAAAAAAGCCAACACCTCACACCCAGCAACCTCACAGTTTCTACAACTTCGGAAATTTCTTACTGAAGGGTCTTATATC
The DNA here is from genome assembly GCA_032466535.1 of Forpus xanthops. NCBI lineage: Eukaryota > Metazoa > Chordata > Aves > Psittaciformes > Psittacidae > Forpus > Forpus xanthops. Next base: position 43,904 of record JASSUY010039320.1, on the reverse strand, counting down.
CATATTATCAAACTACACATATCCACATAGTTTCCATCTCAAATTCTATCTTTTTACATACAAAATAATCCAAACACTCTGAAATTTAATATATCAGGTGGTTTAAGACAGAACATTTGAAGAAGATACCTGTGGCAGTATATGGTAGGTATTTGTTGATACCTTTAGTTAATTAATAAGGACCATATTACTATGCACAGAATCTTACTTCCTGAGTTGTCGTGAGGGTCAGAGGGACTCTGGAAGACCTATACCACTGAATTGCTCGAACACTTAACTGGAGCTCTGAAGTCCTCTATTCTGTTCCTCCTGATGCCACCATCCTCCCAGACTGGTCTGTACAAATCATTTCACCTTCCTGGACAACAGGTTCACTCTTCTGGCAGCCAAACAGAATTATTGCCATTATAAGCCTGAATAAAAACATTACTACATGCAACAAGGACATATTTTTATGTTCATAAGTTATTTTTTTATTTTTAAGGGAACTGTCCTTGTTTTTAACTTCATCATATATGCCGTGATTTTTTAGAAGTTTGCTATTCTGTACTGGTTTAACACCTTTCCTGCTTTTATGTCACACTGTCAATGGGTGAAGTCTCTGAACTTACCTGTTAAATAATTTTGAATGACTTAAATATCATTAAAATCTCTGCAACTGTCAGAATCAAAACCAAAAGCAAAATAAAACAAAAAACACAAACACAAAACCACTAACAAACCAAACATTCTTTGTTTTAAAAAAAAATTAAGAACAAAAATTAGGGTATGGGCAGTGTGTCTCTCCAAGAATCCTTGAATATCCTGAATATTGACCCTGCAATGGAATCAACAATGACTGTCCTATTTAAGAGCTCCTTGATCACCTTCACTGTAATTCTAGTCAGTCATCCTGGAAGCTCAGTGGCTCCAGTACTTCTACCCAAGGCTATGATCTTACAAAACAGGCCTGAGAAAACAAAATTTGATCATGAAACAATTTTATAGAGGTTATAATTTTCACTGGGCTAGTCTGCAGAGTGTCCTTGAAAAACTCTATTTTCTGTGCCAGCTGTAAGTAAACGAACACAAATTAAGAATGAGCTGCCAGGTGGCTAGGGACATAGTTTTTACAAAAACAGAGCCTGCACTGTACAGAAAAGTACTTGGCACTAAAAGCTGTAGCAGAATGTGATTATTTTGAAATTTATTATGCAATACGTGTAAATGTAACTTCAGTCAATTTAGACAAAAAGAAGAGCAACACAATGAAAGTTGACATGTAACACCAAAAAAAAGACATTTAATCAGGGTATGATTTTGTTCATAATTTTAGAGACGTGTTATTGTTTTTTATTAAAACTAGGCTATTTGTCTTCTTATTACAGTCATGTTGCTAATAAGAAAATTAATTCTGACTTACAACATTCATTTTAGCACCAAGGTCTCTGCCAAATTCCTGCATAGTCTTACCCCACTAAAAGGGCAAATTGAGGCAGTCTTCATTCATTTTAGATGGCATCACAGGAGAAGCAGATAAGCTCTGCTTACTACTGTTAACAATTTTCCTCTTCACTGAAATCAATGAGAAGACTATGCCAGTTCATTGCTCTTTAGGTTCTAGGAAACTAGGAAAAACTATTTTCTTCCTGGATTTTATTTTGATCAGAGCAGATTGTGTAGCCACAGCCAGTAATTTGCAATTTACCCAGTCACAGTATTTACTGAAGTACTCAATCCATGCATGCAACAGCCAAATATACCTTTAATGAAAACACCTCAAAACTCTACCTACAATGCTGTGCCTGCTTCAAGCAGACATCCTGACTATAGCCAGGTCAGAGATTAGTGACAGAGATGGGATTACCCATATATTTTTTCAATTTTTTTCACAAGTGTCATGGGTTCAGCAGCAGCAGTCATTTTTCTTTCTTTAAGTGGTAGCTGGTGCACCACTGTATTTTGGATTTTCTGCTTGGGAACAGTGTTGATAACACGAGTGTTTATAGTTATGGCTGGGAGTGTCTAGGCTGGCCAAGGACTTTCTGAGTTTCATGCTCTGCCAGGGAGGAGGGGAGTCGGGAAGAAGCCGGGCAGAAGGAGAGACAGGGCACCTGACCCAAACTGACCAAAGAGGTATTCCATACCACAGCACATCATGTCCGGGAGGTAGAAACAGAGAGGGTTGAGACCGAGAAAAAGATGGTGGTGCAGGGGGTGTGCATGGCATGGCTGGAATTCGGTATGAGTTGATGGGGTGCACTGCGTAGTCAAGCTTGATATCAGGTGATGGGGGGGGGGCACTGTGTGGCGTGGCTAAGTATCAGGTGAAGTTTTGTTGTATTCTCTTTCCTTGTATTTTCTCTTGTATTATTGTTGGTGGTAGCAGTGATTTATGTTATACCTTAGTTACTAAACTGTTCTTATCTCAACCTGTGTGACGCATTCTTTCGATTCTCCTCCCCGTCCCCTGTGACTGGGGAAGAAAGAAAGGGGGAAGTGAGTGAGAGAGTGGCTGCATGAGTTTGAGAGCCTCAAACCACAACAACAAGCAGCTAAGACTAACACCGAGACATGTGGAAGCAACTCTCTGCAAGACAGTTTTAGCCATAATTTTTGGAAGCTTGCAGTGATTCTTGGTAGACTCTTTATTTTGGTGACTACTACTGCAGTATCAAGGCCGTTTGCATTATCCCTGTCTGAAGATCTCAGGGCTAGACAAACTCAGGGAAAACATACTAGGTCACTCTTACTCCCACTGCACTGTGAAGTTGCTCTCTCCACTGATGCTGTGCTCTGCAAACACAAGTTAAACTTGCAGACAGCAGTGTCTTGGCTGTCTGCCATGCTGGGTTTTAAATCCAACATCCCAAGTTATTTGAGCTCACCATGAATCTAGAGACACATAGCAGCCATGGAGTAAAGACTTTGCATTTGGTTGTGGATTCACCGCTTCTGACAGAACCCAGGAGTGCTCTGGTCTCCTCATCAGCCACTATCTCTCCTGGCAGGTGATGTTTCCCCTTCCCATGCAGTAAGATTTACCATACTGGGAGAGCTCAGCACAAATGGGAGGCAACTGGCATTAACAGTGGACTTGCCTACCAACTGACAGCTGCAGGGCACTGCTCCCAGCTCTTGCTGAACTCCACTGAAGCTGCAATCAAGAATTCTGCCTTGATTGCAACATGGTGCTCACTGAAATTCTTCCTGAAAACTTCTCATTTTCTCTGATTAGCCCAGATTGCGTTGCTGTTTCAGGTGGTAAATAATTAAATATTCTTGCAACTATAATGTGTTCTTTAAAGTTACCAGAGACATCCCAAGCAGTAAAGAGAGTAAAGGTTGAAGCTGTAAAATGCTGAACTATGCTTCCAGGGAGCAGCTACTAAATAAAAATGATAAATCCAATGGCAAACTGTCAAAGTAGTACTTTTGCTGCAAGTATCCTGTAGGTCCCTATCATATTGACTGACCTTCATACTAAGCCTAGAAGTATGACGGTTTTAACTCCACAAGTTTCAGTTCAACCCTGAGAAGTAGGGCAAAGATGCACCATTAAAGTATATTGTTGATGCATAAAATACTAAATTTAAAAATGCCTTGCAAAACACATCTCTTTGCTACCTCGTTTCCCACAAAATAAAAACAAAGAAAAAAGAAGAAGAATAGATTCCTTCGTACATCATTTCTATGCTGATTAATGGTTTAAGACAGAATAATAAAAAAAATGCAATATTTAGGTAACTCTAACTGTACTCTGTCATCATTACAGGACACAGTCATTAGCTAAATGTGCTTTAGAACATATATCCATCTTGCAACATCTTGGTATTCATGTTACTTCCTTTTAGCAATATGCCACAATTTTTTTAGTAAAGCAGACAATAAGTCTTGGTGATGATTCAAGTTGTAGTTATTTTGTGCAAGATCTTTATATCCCCACCATACTCCTACTATAAAAGCTTTAGACAGAAATATTGTGGCCAAGTATTCAACCTCTCTCCCCTCATACCCTCATTTGTCAGCACATGGACAGAAGTTGCTATCACACTTAAAATTCATGCCTTATCCTAATCCAAAAAGGAATTAAACTAACTTTCAAGTATAGATAAGCCTCTATTACTGCCTAATAATTTTTTCACCATACTTCTGAATTGCTGTATGCTGATGCACACAATGACCTGAATAAATGTATGGGACTCCTCATGTTGAAACATGGATATAAAAAAAGAATATAAACTTTAGATATTTATCATAGTTCAAATAAAACATACATTAAACTTTTGGAGATTGCTGAAATAAAAAAAGTCTGGCAGCTGGGACTGACCAGCTGGTAATTGTCACCGGTCTAGATGTCCTAGAATGAGTAAGGCCAAAGTGAAAAGAAAGGTTGAATTCAGAGTTAATAGCGTAATTAAGAGATGTGCTGGGGAAAATTAATTAAAATTTCCTGCATTTTGTTAACAATCCCAGGGATCGTTATCAGAAAACCAAATTCTGGAAGTGAGGAAAGAGGAAGGACAGGCAAAAAAAAATATTTTTTATCTATTTCTAAATTAGTATATAGGGAATCATAGAAGCGTAGAATATTTAGGCTTGAAGAGGGCCTTAAAATCATCTAGTTCCAACACCCCTGCCAGAGGCAGGGACACCTCACACTAAACCATGACACCCAAGGCTATGTCCAGCCCGGCCTTGAACACCACCACTGATGGAGCATTCACAATTTCACTGGGCAACTCATTCCACTGCCTCACCACCCTTACAGTAAAGAATTTCTTCCTCACATCCAATCTAAACTTCCTCTCTTTAAGTTTGAACCCATTATCCCTTGTCCTCTCACTAGAGTCTCTCATGAAGAGTTGCTCCCCAGAATTCCTATAGGCCCTTTTCAGATATTGGAAGGCTGCTAGGAGGCTTCCATGCAGCCTTCTCTTCTCCAGGCTCAACAGTCCCAACTCTCTCATCCTATCTTCATGTGAGACGTGCTCCAGTCCCCTGATTATCCTCATAGTCCTCCTCTGAACTTTTTCCAACAGTTCCATGTCTTTTTTATGTTGAAGACACCAGAACTGCACACAATATTCCAAGTGAGGTCTCACGAGAGCAGAGTAGAGGGGCAGGATCACTTCACTCAACCGGCTGGTCACGCTCCTTTTGATGCAGCCCAGGATATGCTTGGCTTTCTGGGTTGCAAGTGCACACTCCCATGGACTTGTATACGTTCAAGTTCCTAAGATGGTCTCAAACCAGATCCTCTCCTACAGTAGGCCCAAGGTCTTTATTCTCACAGTCCCTACCTCTGCCTTCCAAGATTTAGGTGGTGTGGTCAGAGCATTTGCCAGTGAAGACTGAGGCAAAGAGGTCGTTAAGAACATCAGCCTTCTCCAAATCCAGGGTAGCCAGTTCTCCAGATAACTTCCAGAGAATGCCCATGCTGTCCCTAGTCTCTCTGTATGTATATCGTTGGGGCTTCTTTTAAACAACCTTTATTTTGAATAAAAATTATTTTCATTTTAAAACATTGAAATGTGAACTACCTTTAGTAGTTTTTCAGAAATTGCAGTTCAGTAGAGTTTTTGGAAAAGAAAGGCCATACTACAAGTATGTTATGTTGCTCTGAGAAGAAAAATGTAAAAGCTGCAGGAATAAAAACTGGAGCTTTCATAATAAAACTAGAAAGAGCTGTTGCTTTACTTACCTCAGGTCTGTCAGGTCTAGATAAGCATAAATGTCATGTAACAGTAAATTAACTACACAGTTTTACTGTGTACAATATTAAATTACTTCAGATTTTTTTTCAAGAAAACACACCTGCATTGCTATTTTACATATCCATTATCATCCTAGCAGCAGGGGATTACAGAATCAGCTTTTTATATCAAAGTCGTTGAAGCAGGAGTATTGTTAAATTGCTCATTTAAAGCTTCAAACAGGCAAGAGCTAACGCAATAAGTGAAAGTTTCTATGGGCAACAAATATATATTGGCCAGAAGCTGACTGCCACAGTGTGCATGAGAAATAATACTGCTGAAATGGCATAGATGGTGAAGTATTTGGATAAGACATCCAGAAAGCATTTTAGTGACCCACTGTCAAAGGGGTATGTATAGCTGTACTCGTACTCCAGCCAGATTTGTAGGTGAGAGCTCTTGCACTTAAAATTTTAAAACTTCCTAAAATTCCAAAAAACTGCACAAATATACTATGATGTATCTCCAGCTACATTACCACACACTAACACTCTGACTTGTTACCCTCAGATCAAGGCATTAAAATGCATTCAATGACTGAAAGCAGAGCTAAATTGAAACTACAATTAAAATGCATATTTTTATACTGGAACTTGTTATGGATGTAGTGTTTTCTTCCTCACTTGAGAGCTTTCATACCATATTGGTTGTACCTTTCTGAGAAGATATGTTCTAGATCAGTCAGAAGATGTAGATAAGTCCACAAACTAGCTAATGAAGTTATATGGAATGGGTTACGCCAGATGTGAAAGCATGATCAAAACACATGACCTCAAGACTTAAGAAATCACAAAACAGTTTAGGGGTTACTCCATGCTAAGTCTGCTTTTAAGTGAAGGGGTAAAACCTCTCACAAGTACATATAGGTGAAGAAATCATGTAAGTTATATGTAATCACCCTCCAATGAGAAAAGATAATAAAATATAATTTTTTTAATGAGATTTACTTTCATGTGTTTCCCATGATGAAAACAGCATCTACATTAATATTATTTCAGGTATTGCTGTTTGTTGTTTGACATTCTAACACAGTGCACCTAGTAGGAAAAAGAAAACAAATAAGCAAAGTGATGTTATTAGAGCACTTGCAAACATGCTGTGTAAACAGCTGCTTGTTATCTGCATCAAATAAAAGCCTATTGCTTAGCAACTGAGCCACTATAAGACCCTCACAACCACATGACAGATTTTTTACCATACAGAAACAAGCTGTATGTAAATAACAACTGTCTGCCAATCACAGTGGGTGAGGTTGTCAGCTTCTGTGTCCATCTGACCCTTGACTCTAGAGATGATCCAGGACTTCTACTCCTCTGCTGATATACACTACTTCTATAAATAATACTTGCTGATGCATTAATAAGAAGGACTTCAAGGGTCCACGTGTGAGTGGTTGGCAGGCAGTGGCAGGTAATGGTCTGTGGATAGCTAACTGGTGATACTACCTTGTATTTTGATATAGTAAACTGAAATTTTCAAATTAAATGTCTGCCACTTCTATATCTGCAATACTGACATTAACATGTCATTCTTTAAATATCTGAGATTTGGCTTAGTGATCCTATATTCTGGTTTACTTAGAACATATTAAGAAACCATGACTGAAAGTCAATCTTGGTTAAAAAACATTACTTTCTATTTGCTTGGCATTACCTCAATTTGAATTATTTCTAGATTCCAGTAACCAGCTGTGAGATTTGGCCTCATTACTTTCTTATTTTAAAAAAAATGTCTTATTTCAGAAACATTTTTTCTACTTAGACACAAACACTTTCAGTCTCCTAGGAGGAATATTTAAATGGCAAGAAAAGGGGAGATTTCTGATAGGAGAGAAAACACCTATAGACCATTAATAAGTTACATTCCAAACCCCCAGAGGATAAATTAAGTAGACTGAATTTCCTCAGTCTTTCACAGTAAAGACAAGTTTTCTGGATGCCAGACAGTCCAGGTAGCATTTTCTAAATCAACTTCAGTGTGGAAATTTGTTTGAATATTTTTTCTTGTGTGGATTCTGCCCTGGACCCTGAGTTCTAGACACATGCCCAGTGATACCTCTGATTATATTAGTCCCAGTAAAAAGACTGACCTACTTCCACTTCATATTTCTCAGATTTTTGCTGCTATCAGAGTCTCACAGAATTCACTATAAAAATGGCTCCCAGATTCTTGTTTGCCTTCTATAATGCCAACAACATATTGCTTCTCATTCAGCCCTTGGTGTCATTTATCTCAGAAGTATCATTCCTCAAATTATTCCACCAGCTTGGACACATCTGTCTGCAGGACCACACTCTCTACACATCGTCTTTGATAGATGTGAGCCAGATCAGGTTTCAGAAGACAGGCATGCCGAATTTATGTCACCTAAGGTTTCCCCTACGTTGCTGAATGGTCTGCTGTCATACTAGGCGATTTACTGATTTCCCATCGGTCTCAGCATCAAGACAGAAGGCCAAGTAGCAGTTTTATTGATGTGATGTAGCCCTCAGAAATCAGGAGAAGGGGGCCAGGAGAAGAGAAGCAGGGGAACCACATCTAAAAATAAGGAAAACATGATGCAATTTCAGAGATAATTTGAGAAATAATGTCAGAAATAAAAACGGGCTAGGTGGCAAAACATTCTTGGATTTTGATGAATTAAAGAAGTCGACCTCAGTTCATTCACTCTTGTTCAGAGGCTGACAGTTTTCCATGTAACCTTATTCGAAGCCATGATCAATGATGTTATCTGAAATATTTATTTCTCATGTTTTGCCACTCTATAACGTGTAAGCTCCTGAAATGTCCTAACCTGATGAGTAGCAAGTTGGAACATGGGATATGAGAATCTAATCTCTGTGAACCATATTTTCAAGGCCACAACCTTCCTGTAGTAAATGCTGCCTCCCTAAGATGTTCCCGTCCCTGCCACATACACTGGAGTCAGATGGATTACATTCTCTGCAGCACTATCAGGATAAAGACAAATTTGTTCTGTCGGGTCCATCCTACCTATTCTCCCTTCTTAACCCAGCACAGTATCAATATGGCAAGGGAAGAAAGCTAACCATGGGTAGTGGTGCAGTAGTGATGTAAGAAATGAATTAGTAGTATTCTCAATGACAAACTTAGATGGCAATATTATTAGATTAGAGCCTCAAACCTCATAAAAAAATAGTATCTGACACAAACGGGGGGGAGGAGGGATGAGGGGAAATAAAAAGGTAAATAAGGAAAGAAGAAACAAAATGCACTGAGAAAGAAGACCAGAGAAAACAGTAGAGACACATAAGTAGTATTTCCTGTGGAAAGCTTCTTTAACTAGGTAATTGCTTCTTTCCATGTCAGGAACTTTCTGTAAAGTTTGAATAAAAGGATGCTTGTGAATCTTGGACTCCTCAGCTTGGTACCAGTAGTCGGCAAAACTGCATTCCCTCTGTTTTCTGTTGCAATCTCATGCAAAATAAATCTTATGTGATTTGTAGCAATAATGGTACAAAGGAACAAAGAATTACCATTGCTAGTGCTACCTGTTACTCAGTCATGTAAACACTTCTGGACAGTGGCAGCTGTAGGATAATTGTACTCAGGATGCAAAAGGCCATGAATCCATTCCCCCTGGCATATATTACTAGTTTAGTTTCCCTACCTCTGCAATTGCTGAAATTATCATTATTAATGTATGTTAAGCAAGCTCGGAGTAGATTGAGTTATCAGAGAGCTTAGCTGTAGAGAGATCTACTTGGAAAATCTCAGGTAGCCTTAAATAGAAGACAAATACTGCCTCTTCCACCAACCCCCACCCCTCCCCCAGACCATGGCTCACCAAGACTTAATTCTGCTTATACAAACAATGTAATGAAAAAAGCTATCATTATAGGCATTAGACAAATTTTAATGTTTGGTGGGTTTTTTTTTCCTGTTACAGTGAGGTACCTACATTCTTCCTAAATCAAAATACAGGGGCATAACAGCTTGTATAATTGGATCCAAGTGGTGAGCGTATAAACCACTCAACACTTACAGTCACTGGCACAACAAAAATATTTGCATTAATATTCTGCAGGTGACTAAAATAGTAACAGTCTTCTTGTAAGGCTCTTTATGTCATCTTGTCATCAAATGGAAGTGTGTTGTATGTTAACATAGGTGTTCAAAGTTTATAGTTATACATTTAGGATTATATTTATCAGAGAGATAAATCCCAGTTTTCAATGCATGGGGCAGCATTGAAAAGAGCACTAGCATCACCATCAGTACACTATCCGGTCTCTGGTGACTTTATTAGGCATTGTGTATCCTTTACAAGTTGTCTAACAAACCACCTGTCTGCCACAGTTCCTGATTACGACAATAACTATTCCACTGACAATGCCCTAAGTAGGACTAAAATTCATCCACTGAGACTGTAAGTCTCTGTAGTGAGAGAGTCTCTAAAAGAAATGTTCACATTCTATTGTTATCCTGTGTTGCTCCCCTATATTCTCACTTTCTTTCACCTGATGCTTTATTTTAGGACTGTAAAACACCTATCATAACCAAGTCCTAACCCAGCATAGACATAGTGTGTCAGTGAAAAGAAACCTTGTAATTAACATTAACAATGAAAACTGTCAAGAGTAGATGCAAAACCCAGAGCAGAGAACTGTCCTACAGTGCTCATGCAGATATTTAAATGGTGCAAAACTCTGAAATATTGCATGTTATTGAATTCCACCTTCTGGCACATCATCTGTTTAACCATTTAAGTTAAATGTGGAGTCAGTTTTGCTTATACTATCTAAAATTTGTACATCCTATGATTTTGTTCCTACTTTTTGGACTTTGAGTATTCAAAGATTTCCCAGGAAACCTTAAAAGGAGTTTTACTGACTGTTTTCAGCAGAATTGGCCCACTATTTCCAAAACTGAAGTTAGGAAAATATAGTGTTCAAATCCTGTTAGGCTGTGAAAATCCCATTCTCCTTAAACAAATGCTACCAGGTTTCTGACATATAGCTTTAGCATTTGTAAGTGTGAGATTTATTGCTGTTCCAAGTGTCATTGTTTCTCTGCTCTCAGCTAACCAGTGTAAAACCCAATGGCAAAGACTGTCATCACCTCCTAGTGGTTGTCAGCAGAACAACCCTTTTAATTAGTGGAAGAGACAAAGGTCTGTGCTAGGAAACTGATGAACTCTCGTTAAATTGCAACTCACTAAGGGGATTCCATAATGTCTGGTCATAGGCTTTTCTGTTTCAACACATATAAATTAAACACAGGATGACATTAAATAGCAATATTAAAGTGACACAATCATGCCAGATGAAGTTAGGAAGTCAGGAAGAACCATGATTTCTTATGCAAATCAATATGAAAGTCTGCTTTAAGACACAGACTTCAATTACATAACTAGCACCATATGTTTTTTTCACAAGAACTGCCCCACTCACTGAAGGCTACAGAGAAATGCCAAGAGACTGCGGGAATTCTGTTCCTTACTCCAGGGACTTGGTGAATTAAGGAAGTATTACACAAAATGCAAAAGCATATTTCTCAGCAATCCTGAAAGAAGCAGCAGATTCTAGAAGCAACCAACCAAAAGACAATCCATGTTGGAAGGGATTCTGGGACAACATCTAGTTCAAGTGTCTCTTCAAGGGAGGTCAGCATCAAATTCAGACCATCCTGCCTAAAGCTTTGTTTAGTCATGTTCTGGAGACCTCTCAAAACAGAGATCCTGGAGCTTCTTGGATCACTTGGTCCTTTGTGTAATTATCATCATAACGAGCATCTTTCTGCACTTACACTCAGAACGTCCCCTTATTTAAGTTTCTAATGACTGTCTCTTGTTCTGCTACACACCTCACTAAATACATCTCTCCTTGATTATTTCCCCAAGGCACTGGGGAGCTGCTGTTAAGTCACCCCAAAGCCCTCTCTTCTCCAGGTTGCACAAGTTCCCTCAGCCTCTTCTTATAGAGTAAGTTCTACAGCCTCCTGATGATCTTGGTTAAACTCAGTTTTTCAGTGACCTTCTTGAACTGGAGTCCCAAGCCAGTCTGTAGATGCAGTCTAACAAGTGGCAACTAAACCAGGGGGAAACTTCGCTCTCAGTCTACTGCCTGTGAGGACACTGATGTAGCTCAGGTTGCTGTTGGCCTTACTCCCTGCCAGGGTGCACCACTGGAATTTAAATTCCAGATGAAGTGAAACTTGGGATCTAAGACCGCAAGTCTGAACTTTGGATTACTAAACCACTGATCCCATACACAGGATGATGAGAGAGAAAACTTCTTTTATTTTATATTCTGCTTTTTGATATTAGTTCCAGCCTTCTGGCTAGTTCCATCAGGTTTTGATACTGGATAAGATGTTTTTGTAGCATGTAGCACATGTTTCATTTTTCTGTTTATATTTCAGCATTTTAGGCCAGAGTTGTATGTCTAACACAAGAAAATGGCTGTTAATTTACTTTTTTTGCTAGTATAACAACATAAAAGATTTAAATAAACATCAAAAATTACATATTTTCCCTGGAAGCAGCCTTATTTTATTGTTTAGCTGCATATCAATCTACTTGTCTTTAGCCTCTAACACTGTGTCCAACACTACTTTGAATATTTATGGGTGTAAGTAATTTAAAAATGTGAAATGGCTTTAAATAATTAACAAAGCATATGAGCAGATGTTTTTGGAGTTCTGTGCAAATCTATAGTTCATGCTAAAATAATAGCAGAATTTCAAAAAAATAAGGGATTCTAGAACTGCTTCTGGGTTTCACCTGTTTAATTATAATTTATTATCTTTTAATTTTAAAATTCTGCTTTATACATGCAGATTTGTTATGAGCAAACACTGTATCCATACTTTGCATTGCTCTAAAAAGCTCCCATGACTATAACAAGGCTTGGAGAATTGTTTCACCAGTATAGAAAGTCAAATAGACCCTAAAATAACTACATTAGGACAGTGACTAGAGTTTTGCCTTTTAAGTGGACTAGCAAAACCTATGGAACTCATAAAGACATTTGAATCTTTTCATAAAAAATTGTTACCTGCAGCTCCAATATCTAACAGAACAAGCCATCTTGGCAATTTTGCTCCAGTAACTTTTTACTCATTTATCCAACAAGGAAATATATGTGAGTTAATGAAGGAATTATAGAATCATAGAATAGTTAGGGTTGGAAAGGACATTAAGGTCATCTAGTTCCAACCCCCTGCCAGGGGCAGGGACACCTCACACCAAACCATGCCACCCAAGGCTATGTCCAACCCAGCCTTGTAAACCACCAGCGATGGAACATTCACAACTTCCCTGGGCAACCCATTCCAATGCCTCACCACCCTTACAGTAAAGAATTTCTTCCTCAGATCCAAT
>JASSUY010039320.1:11794-30360 GCA_032466535.1 Forpus xanthops | reverse complement strand
CTCAGATCCAATCTAAACTTCTCCTGTTTAAGTTTGAACCTGTTACCCCTTGTCCTATCACTACAGTCCCTCATGAAAAGTCCCTCCCCAGCATTCCTATAGGCCCCCTTCAGATATTGGAAAGCTGCTAGGAGGTCTCCACACAGCCTCCTCAGCCCCAACTCTCATCCTGTCTTCATACAGGAGGTGTTCCAGTCCCCTGATCATCCTCATGGCCCTCCTCTGGACTTGTTCCAACGGTTCCGTGTTCTTTTATAAATTTTGTACTATGTGATGTTCTTTTGCATCCTTTTTTTGCCTGTTCTTTCAACTCCCACTATTCCTGAGCTTGTGCATTTTAATTTGCATTTGACTCATTGCCACAGGATAGTGGAAAGGCCAGAGATTTAACAATCTGAAGGAGGCATTAGAGATTTATTCTGTTAAAGAGAATGGCCCATGTTGCAAAAGTTCAGATTGAAAACATTAATGTTATTTAAAAATCTTATCAGGAATATTAAACTTTCTGATTTATTTTGCAATTATTAGTTTGTGAGAAAAAGATCAAATTATCCCATATCTCTTTAGTATGAAGATTTCTGCCCATCTGACAGATCCTGGACCAGGCACCATCAAAAGACATATGGTCATATATAATAAGTCTGATGCAAAAAGGTAGTCTTTAGGTTAGGATGTTTGATATATGCTCCCTCTAAGCAGGATCAGGGCAGACCATATGTTTAATGGACATAACTTTTTTTTTTAAAAACAAATTTCATTAGTGGCACAGACTATCTGGATGACTGATGGAATGTATGTATTGATTTTTGTCTGTCTCTATCCTTTTTTAGACCAATAAATTATCATCCCAAGTAAACCAATAGGGAAAGTACTTTAATAAAGACATTTCATTCACAGTTTGTTTTGAGGCGGGGAGGAGAGATTAGAATAATTAAGACTGGGTCACACATTGAAAAGGCATTTCCTCAAAGACATGTGAGCCCATATGCTCATGTCAGAGCTCTGTCTGAGAGTTATAGAAATCTGAGAAGAGCATCTAGAATTAGAATTTCCCTCATTATTCCCTTTTCTTTCAGCTCATAATTAAGAATTACAGCAACGGTCACACTGTGTTTCCTCACAGCCACTGGGGATGATCCCTTGTGAAGGAATGATGAATGTGATGCTTTTTGAGAAAGATGTGTGTTAATACTGCAAAATGTAGTGAACTAATGGTTATATGGTTAATTACTTTTGCATCTCAGGTGCATCTTGACCAAAGATGCAGCCCTTTGCCTCTATAAAATAATATCAGATATCTTTTTTTTAATTAAGTAGGCAATGTCAACAGATGTTTTCTTTTAAAAATGTGAGTTTAAGCAGCTAGCTGGTCGATATGAAAACCAAGCTTCTCAGCTTCTTTTCAGTAATATATCCCTCATTCTCAAACATATTTAGGAAAGAATCTCTATTTATCTATACCCTGAGACTCAGTGAACTCTGATTGCAGCAGCTCAACTGTGGAAAAGAAATCTGAAACTATAAGCACATCCCTTGAAAACTCCTTCACTAGAGTTTTCAATCACTATATGTCAAATCTGTAAATATATTTTTGTACTGATAAATAATTGTTCATGAACTTATTGATTTCTTGTGTCACATCAAATCTAGCTTATTCTTGTACTGCTTGTGTGAATCTTTATCGACTTTCTTTAAGGATTTGTGCATTATACTCTTGTGGAACTTTATTCTAGGCAAGGCTACATGTATCTGCACCAGAGTTATGCCACTATGAGAAACAACTAGTTTTGGCACATTACCAAAAAGCCCCATAAGAGGAGTAGGACCATGAAGGCATCAGGGGATGATTCCCAGATCACCCTTAAGAGAGACAGATTTCTGGAATCAAGCCTAAGCATCCTGGGGAAGAGTTAGAAAAAGACTGAAGACCACACAGTGACGGCAAAAAACTTTTGAGTTTGCCATCTCACTATTGCCAATCCGACAACTGCCCTATCACCCTTGTGCTTGGACATTCTTGCCCCAGTGTTGAGGTTAACCAGCAGTAATGAAAAATACAAGTCAAATGGAGGAATACAAAGTGTAAGTTTGAGGCACTAGTATTTCAGAGGCAGAATTAACAAACTGCTGTCATTCAGTACAAATAACTTCCAGCCCTGATCTCTTCCTAACTGCAACACTTTGGAGCATTTTGCCATGAGAACAGACCCAGGACTGCAAAAGAGCCAAAGAGCCATTGATGTAAAAACAACCAAAGAGGATTACTATAGTAAAACTGGACTTTTTTATACAGAAAGGTAAATGTGAGATAACTTGGGAATTAAGATAAAAGCAATTTGATAGCAAGGCAAAAGCTGTGTATGGAAACAAAACAAAACAAGGAATTCATTCACTACTGCCCATCAGCAGGCAGGCGTTCGCCATCTCCAGGAAAGCAGGGCTCCATCACTTGTAACAGTGACTTGGGAAGACAAATGTCATAACCCTGAATGTCCCTACTTTCTCTACCTCTCCCCAGCTTTTATTGCTGAGCATGACATCATATGGGACGGAATATCCCTTGGGCCACTTGGGATTAGCTTTCCCAGCTTTGTTCCGTCTCAGGCTCTTGTGTACCATCAGCCTACTTGCTGGCAGGGAAGTGTGAGAAACAGAAAAGGCAATGACCCTGTGCAAGCACTGCTCAGCAACAACTAAAAATCCTTGTGTTAACAACACTGCTTAGGTCAGAAGTCCAAAATAATAGAAGCATAGAGTTCACTATGAAGGAAACTAATTTCATCGCAGATAAAACTAGTACAATGCTTTACCTGACTCTTATATATGCATTTGAAAGTTGGAACTAAGTGACGATCAAGGGCACACAGCGGTGTTTAATAATCTGTGCTTCCCTTGTGCAGATCTCTATACCAGTGTGTGAGTTTACTTCAGATGAGGAATTTGGGCATTCAGGTGTGGATCCTAGCAGAAAAGAAGGGCAATTTTACCTTATTAGTTGTAGGGCTCCACATAATCAGCAAGAAAGGAGTAAAGAGTGTTACATTATTCCAGGAACCATATACTTACAGTAACATTTCTGGCTGCAAATTTGCTTTCTGCTTACCTGGAACATCTTTCCTCAGTGTCATAGATAAAAATGGCTTCTTTTGTGCTTTTTTTTTTATTGCTATCACCATTAACAAATTGTGACGTGAATACCAGATTGATGTAAAGTAATCCAATAACCTAAAAGAAAGCCAAAGCATAAACTCCATTGTCTTCTGAGCTTGCCTTTTGTGCCAGCTCCTTTGCAGCTGTGTTATTGCAAATGAGGTTTCCAGTGCTCAGCAATGTTAGTCACTGATTAGATGCAGATTCTTAGCAAGTGGAAACTGAAACTAAACACAACTCCTACTGAGCTATTATTGCTACTGACCTTAAATGTTTAGAAATAGTTTATATTTTTTGTTTTGGCTTGGGATTTTTCTCTCTTCCTTTCTGGACTCATTTACTACCAATCAGGTTTTAATCTACTCTGAGCTTGCAAACTTCTGTTTTATAGCCTGAACCCCCTACTTTGATATTCCTTAATATGCTGCAGCAAAACAGGAATTAAAAAAAAATAAAAGAGGAAGCTTTCCAAACCTTCAGGACATTCTCCTGAATTTGTGAGTGACTTAGAAAACAAGATTATATTCCTATTAGAGAAAGCTATTTTAAAGCTTGCTGAGGCTGAGACTGTAGCTTTCAGCATGGCCCTAAGCAAAGAACCAAGCATTACTGCAGCACAGTAGAGGGAAGAGGATTGATTAGGTTAAGTTATTCCTTTACAGACTCTCCAAGATGGCAATGTTCAGAGAAACAAGAGCTGTCAGACTACTAAATCCTTCTCCTTTCAGTAGTACTGGCTACATATGAGGTCTCAGGAGGATTATGTCAGGATTATCTTGCTTTATCTCCTGAGTGGATTCTTCTGCAGATCTGTCAGAGCCTGCAAACAAGCAATATGGGACCTATTGCCTTAACTCCATCTTTCCTCCTTCGGCAGACCACTAAAAAGTGCTCCTGCATCATCTGGGTCTGAAAAGAACAAGATCACAGCTCTTAACTCTTGAGGTCTAAGACATTCTGCTGGGCAAAATGTTTAAACAGATGAGTTTTATGCTTAAAAAAGAATTAAAAATGACATTTCCAGCACAGGCTTCTCCCAAATGCAAGAGGTAGCGCCAGAGTGACAAGTTTATGGGGAAAAAAATAGGAAGGTGTGTATATTTTTTTTTTTTTTACTTCAGTTTGCATGCTGGATGAATTGCAGTGTCATTTGTAGAAAATGAATAAATAGATAAGCAAATCTGAGGTGATATAACCTAAACCATTTGGTAACAGGAACTATAAAATTGGAACAGTCACTTTCTGATTTATAGGAAAAAATACACATGTCAATGTTATAAGCTGCCATGAGGTTGTACCTCCAGAAAACAGGGCTTTCAAGAAGTCAAAATTACTATTAGCATAATTTTACTGAAACGAGAGCAAACAATCAATCATAAAGTCCTGACATAAACACTGAAGAAATTCTCAAAATCTCACCAAAGTATATGCATTAAATGAAGGTCCTAATTCCTCCCTTAGGGTGCTGACACATTGTTTTCAAGTTTAGGTAATTTGTTTGCTGACGTTGATTCAGCACACACATATCCCCTCATGATCTCTCTGACATGTCTTAGTCAAATTCATCTTCACCACTTGCATAAACACAAGACATGACTTTTACCTATCTCAGTTTTAAAAGAAGAAAGCACAAATAATAATTATAAATTCAGGAACTGTGCTAAAAAAAAAAAAGAGATTAAAACAAAGTACAGCTTTATTGGCATAGAAAATGCATGAGAGTCCAACACAGACACTTTTCCAGGATGTTTGTGAAATAGATTTTTCACCATCCAAATGAAGAATTTTGGTTACAAATTATGAGGCAACTGCAGCATTATGGCCTGTAAAAGCGTAGCCTTTTTTATTACCTTCCCTCCTCAGATAATGCAGAGCTGTCTGTATTGAAATTCACTGGTAGTTATAGTATAATGGCACAAAGAGAAAACATAGAATTATAGAATATTTTAGGGTAGGAAAGGACCTTAAGATCATCTACTTCCAACCCCCCTGCCATGGGCAAGGACACCTTACACTAAACCATGCCACCCAAGGCTATGTCCAACCCTGCCTTGTACACTGCCACTGATGGAGCATTCACAACTTCCCTGGGAAACCCATTCCAGCGTCTCATCACCCTTACAGTAAAGAATTTCTTCCTCGAATCCAATCTAAATTTCCCCTCTTTAAGTTTGAAATCCATTATTCCTTGTCCTATCACTACAGTCCCTCATGAAGAGATCCTCCCCAGCATCCCTATAGGCCCCCTTCAGATATTGGAAGTCTGCTAGGAGGTCTCCATGCAGCTTTCAATTCTCCAGGCTCAATAGCCCCAACTTTATCAGCCTATCTTCATATGGGAGGTGCCTCAGATGCCTGACCATCCTCATGGCCCTCCTCTGTACTTGTCCCAACAGTTCCACGCCCTTTTCCAGAACTGCACACAATACTCTAAGTGAGGTCTCAGGAGACCACAGTAGAGGTTCAGGATTACCTCCCTCGACCTGCTGGTTACGTTCCTTTTGATGCGGTTGGCTTGCTGGGCTGTGAATGCACACTACCAGCTCAAGTTCATTTTCTCATTGACCAACACGTCCAAGTCCTTCTCCTCAGGGCTGCTCTGAATCTCTTCTCTACCCAACTTGCAGCTGTGCCTGGGATTGCTCCCACCCAGGTGGAGGACCTTGCGCTTGGCATGGTTAAACTTCATCAGGTTGGCATCAGCCCATCTCACAAGCGTGTCAAGGTCCCTCTGGATGGCATTCCTTCCCTCCAATATATCAACTGAACCACACAACTTGGTGCCATCAGCAAACTTGCTGAGGGCGCACTCAATCCCACTGTCCATGCCACCGACAAAGATGTTGAGCAACACCTGTCTCAAAACTGACCCCTGAGGGACACCACTCGTTACTGGTCTCCAGCTGGACATTAAGCCATTGAGGACAACTCTTTGCGTGTGGCCATCCAGCCAGTTCTTTATCCACCAAGTAGTCCACCTATCAGATTGATGACTCTCCAACTTAGAGACAAGGATGTCATGTGAGACAGTGTCAAATGCTTTGCACAAGTCCAGGTAGATGACACCAAATGCTCTACCCCTGTCCATCAGTTCTGTAGCCCCATCATAGAAGGCCACCAGATTGGTCAGGCAGGATTTCCTCTTAGTGAAGCCATGCTGACTGTCACCAACACCTTGTTGTTTTTCATGTGTCTTAGCATGCCTTCCAGGACAATCCGCTCCAAGATTTTGCAAAGCACAGAGGTGAGGCTGACTGGTCTGTAGTTCCCCGGCTCATCCATTTTCTCCTTCTTGAAAATAGGGGTAATTTTTCCCTTTTTCCAGTTGTTGGGAGCTTCACCCGATTGCCATGATTTTTCAAATATGACGCACAGTAGCTTAGCAACTTCATTTGCCAGCTCTTTCAGGAGCCACAGGTAGATTTCATCAGGTCCCATGGACTTGTGTACGTTCAGTTTCCTAATACAGTCTCAAACCAAATCCTCTCATACAGTGGGCCTAGGGTCTTCATTCTCACAGTCTCTGCCTCTTCTTCCAAGACTTGGGTGTTGTGGTCAGAACATTTTCCGGTGAAGACTGAGGCAAAGAAGTCATTAAGAACCTCAGCCTTCTCCAAATCCAGGCTAGCCAGTTCTCCCAATAGCTTCTGGAGGTGGCTCATGTTGTCCCTAGTCTTTTGTTTGTAATGTACCTATAGAATCCCTTCCTGTTATCCTTAACATCCCTAGCTAATTTTAATTCTAAGTGGGCCTTAGCTTCCCGGACAACACCCCTATATTCTTTCCAGGCCGCCTGTCCTTGCTTCTACCTTTTATAAACTCTTTCTTCCTTTGAATTTTCATCAGCAACTCCTTATTCATCCAAGGAGGTCTCCTGGCCCTTCTGCTGCACTTCCTTCTAGTAGGGATGTATTGCTCCTGAGCTTGTAGTAAGTGAACCTTGAATATCTACCAACAGTCTTGGGCCCCCCTGCCCTCTAGAGATATGTCACGTGGAACTTTACTAAGCAGGCTCCTGAAGAGACCAAAGTCTGCTCTCTTGAAGCCCAGGGCAGTAAGCTTGCTGCATGCCCTTCTCACTGTCCTGTGATCTCGAATTCAACCATTTCACGATCACTGCAACCAAGGCTGCCCTGGAGCATCACATTTCCAACCAGCCCTTCCCTGTTGGTGAGGACAAGGTCAAGCATGGCACCTCTACTCGTCTGCTCCTCTATTACTTGCAAAAGGAAGTTGTCTTTCACACAGTTGAGGAACTTCCTGGATTGTTTGTGCCAGGCCATATCATACCTCCAACAGATATCAGGGTCTTGAAGTCCCCCATGAGAGCTAGGGCCTGCGAGCGTAAGGCTGTTCCTATCTGTCTATAGGGTGCTTCATCCACCAAGTCCTCTTGATCAGGTGGTCTATAACAGATCCCTATAATTATGTCTCCCATCGCTGTTCTCCCTTTTACCCTGACTCACAAATTCTCTGTTGACTGCTCACCTGTCCCCAGACAGAGTTCCATTACTCTCCAGCCTATCCTTAACATAAAAAACAACTCCCCCTCCCCGCCTACTGGGCTCGTCTTTCCTAAAGGGGCATGTTACGGATATTATTAATGTATGCACTTTTCTGTGTTATATACTAAAATTAAAAAAAAAAAAAAGGTCTATTATAAGACTGTAAAAAGGAAGCAAATATATTTCAAGTATTGAAAGCATTGCAGTAAGCATAAGGAATGCAATCACACTTGACACATTTCTTCTCTGAACAATGAAACATGCAGTCATAACCAAACTGCTATGTCTTCACCCTAGCAAATACATTGCCTTTTACTATGGAGCAGATTGTATATTTGCCACATACCCTGTGTCAGAATGAGCAAGCTGGGAAGTGCTTTGATTGTTACATATGTTGTTATCTTGCAGCTCCAACCAACAGTAGTTTCACAAGAATGAACTCTTAGGCTCTTTAAATATATGCGCTACAGTGCAACCTCTTTCATTTTCAGCATATGTCCTGTGGCTTTATATTTCACCATGATAGTTAAACCTTGTATTTTTCACTGCAGAGATCCTTATGTGGAAGCAAGTGTATCTAAGGGAACTAGAGCTAGTACTATATCTAGAGGAAGTACTGTTTCACTTCTGAGGCATCCCAAAGCTTTAATGTCGTTTCTTGACTTGCTTCAGTCAACCATAGACTCAAATAAAGTCTATGTTCAAAGAGCAGCCAGAAGAGTAGATGAGGGTAACAGCAGACATCACTCTTCCTGGACCATGACTCACTGAACACCCACCAACAGAATTGTGAAATAAGGCTGATAGCACTCTCATGTGATGAACAATACTGACAGTCATGCAATGAAAGGCTAAGAACAAGCTGTTCTCAACTATCATCATATAAAATCTAAAAGCACTGCAGCCCAACTAGCTAGTTACTGTTTGAGACAGGAAAAAAAAAAAAAAAAAAGCCAACCAAGCAAAACCAGATAAATGAAGAAAGTCTTCTCAATACTTTTGTATATACCATCCTGTGTGCCAGCTACTGTTAGTGATGGGTTTAGGTACGATACTTTTAAAATTCACAAAATTTACAGACAATAAAGGGGCAGAATAAAAAGTGAAGAATGTCTTCAGACAATATATATGGCATATCTGGCACCCAGTTCTCTTTTAGAGAAGATTCACAGGTATTCTTTACATATACATGTTAACT
Source organism: Forpus xanthops (assembly GCA_032466535.1). Classification (NCBI taxonomy): domain Eukaryota; kingdom Metazoa; phylum Chordata; class Aves; order Psittaciformes; family Psittacidae; genus Forpus; species Forpus xanthops. The sequence goes on along the minus strand of JASSUY010039320.1, from coordinate 21,507 downwards.
GCTTAAAAATATTCAACTATATTGCTGTCATATTTCAATTTTATGGATTCGGGCTCATTAAGGGTATTTGATAAACATCCTTTAAGATTAATTTTTCTTTTTTTTTTTTTTGCAAAAAGATAGCCATTTACACAACACTAACGCCACTGCATAAAAGTGCACCACTCCCCCAAAACAGGTCTTTTCTGAAGTAGCAAATTCTGAGAAGAGAGTTGAGGTTCAGCATGTCCCTTAGACCTGACTCCACTTGTCTTAATGACCTTAAGAGCAACTTGAATTATCTGACTTCAGGTTTCCTTCAAATCCCATTTGCCCTATCAGTATTACATCCCCTTAAAAAGCTTCTGAGCATTTGCTTTTTGCAGAAATTGGATATGTGGAAGCAATCAGTGCATATATATAAGACACAGAAAGATGGTTTGGCAACAAACATATGTTGTGAAGCTCAGGAACAAGGCAGGAGTCTCTTTTCCCGTCTATGAAACTAGTGCTGGTTTCACGGAAAGTAACAAAATTATATTTCAAATACATATATGATCATACTAAGCATGTATATGCAGTCATCTGGGATTCTTTAAGACTTTAAGGTTCCAACAAATGCTTGTGTATGCGAATTTAAAATTTGCTTCTTTCAAGTGTTTACACCGGTGAACATCAGATCTCATGACACAGAGACATATTGGCTCTATTTTTTTAAACCACAAACTAACTTCCAAAAATATTTTCTCCATCTGTCCATTATTAGTAAAAAGTATAATTCCATCATAATTTTGCAGCAAAGGAGAAATAATATTCCATCAGCTATTGGCACTATGGATTCAAGAATCTCAGTAACAGCCACTCAGTCTTTAGAGAAAAATGGTATCATTCATTGTGCTTAAAAATATACTGACCTAAATTTTGTTAAAAGGTATTATCTTCTAATTATTTAAATATCTAAGGCACATCTCAGACCTGCACACAATTTTTGCCTAGGTTTGCTTTCACATTGCATTCAGTAGTAACAATCTTTCCTCTCTTTTCCTTTTTAGTTTTATTCAGTATTTCATCATCGTAAATACTTATCACTGTCTTTAATCTTGGTCACTGTTTTCTTTTTTCTAGTCACACATAATAAATTTTGGTTATTACTTCTGCTTCACTTTTAATAAGAATGTAAAGGACTGCCAATATTAATTTCCTATCTCAATAATTCTAGTACTTGTCTCATTCATACCACAATAATTTTCTGTAAGACTTATGAAAGCTGCTTCTATTTTGAGGTAATAGTAAATCAGATTCTGCACATTTTCAGTTTGAGAGGAGCTTGAGCATGACTAGCATTACCCAAAGTCAGTTTTTGTTAGCACAGTTGCAAATATATCCATGTAAAATCTCATGCTTGCAAACAGATTCAGAAAAGCTGAACAACCATGCTAAGTATCACCAGCAAAATTAAATTGAGGACATGGCAGGTTCCAACCCTTGCCTAGTTTACTGAAGGATGTTGCCTACTGCAAATTGACATTATTTCCTTATGCCAATTACAGCAACCTGAGTAAGGAGGAAGCAGACCTTGAAGCTCCCCATGCGGTAAGAAAACAAAACTGGAATATTGAAGATTAAAAAGTAGGTCAGACATAATATATGTATTTTTAAGTAATCCATATTTTAAATCCTGATATGGAATGGATGAAATCAGTGCTATATTCCAGTAATGAGAAATTCACCCTAGTGCTTTTATTATGCTAAAATTCTTGTGCACACAGAAATGGCTTATGCATATTGGTAACAAAAAAAGGAAATGAAAGAAGCTGCAAAATTAAACTCCCAATTCTAAGTAAGAAAACTGCACAGCAAAGATTGTCAGGGTCAGTTGTAGTAAGAACAGCCACTTTTACCCAGCAGGTATTATACATGGAAAAATCATGACCTTGCCTAGGAATACTAGAATTGTTCAGCCTACTCCTTGTTAAGATTCCTTCTTCAATTGAAAATAAAAAAAAAAAAAAAAAAAAGATTTCTTCTATTACATGCATAAGAAATCTTTAATTTAGTATTAACAGAATATTTTGATCTACTGTATTTTATGATTGAATTATAATCAGCTGCTCCACTGATCATGCCTGGTGCTGGAAAGGACAGTAAATTGTAGCAGTTCTTAGTGCTGATCTGCCCCTGGGTGTTGACACTGGAGCTGCTCCACCTTTGCCTCTTATGCCAGCTATGATGCCAAAACATCGTGATGTTAATGCCAGATATAAAAGAAGCAAAAGCTGTAGAAAGATCGCATCACACTCTTACTCAGAAAAGCAAAGGCTTTAAAACAAGATTGTGCTCCACATGGCATAAACATCATCTGAGGAGTCTCTACTGCGCTTTCACCTGCCCACATTTACAAATGAAGTCAGTGCTCAAGGGATTTTTTTGTACTGAAATACAAGTCCTCAGCTCTTTTCAGTGGACCTCCCAGATAGTTCATGTGGGTGTTCTACATAATACTCTATCTGTTGCATGTATAACCAAGCAGACACTGCTTCTGAAGAGGCCTATAAACTGTAAAACCACTGATGTTAGGGAAATTCATAGTAACACCAACCAGAGGAATAAAAAGGGCTAGTTGTCTGCCTATTATTGACAGCACATCAGAAGCTTGTGATGCTTCCGCAGGCACGGAAGGGCTTTTACTTCCTAACAAGTAGAAAAGATCCCTTACACACCACACTCAACCAAGACATGCAAGTCCTCACTTTTCTGAGGTTCTTTTTTATTTTCCTTACTGATTTCACCTTTATATAGGTACATGTCTCTATATATTTGGATATATGCATATACACACACATATGTATGAAGAAATTCCATAGTGTTAAGAGCCATAAGCCCACCAGAATTCAATCATCTGCACATCTGAATTATGAGACTGCCATCTCAAAGTTTTTTGGACTGCTTATACCCCCTTCAAAAATTACTTGGCATATATGGTGAGTCAAGCATGGCCCAAGGATGATTCCTTGGATGTGAAGACGTCTCATATTGTGGAAGCTAAAATAGGATGGACTGTGGTAGTAAAGTAATTATTATTGGGAACAGAAAATAAGCCTAAGGACTGTTTGGTATAGTAATGTACAAGTAACATGTGTGCCTCAAAGGGAGCTCAATCAATGTGAATTTCAAGAAGACATTTAAATATTTTTCACTTTTTCAGGTACTATGAATATGTACCTTTTCTTATCTTATACTTCCTGTGCTGGAGCTCTAGTCAAGTCTCTGCTCTTTTCACCAGAATTTTTAATAATACAGTGTTCAAAGAGTTCAAGCAGGCATCTAGCCCACATAACAATTGATGCAGCATACAGTTTGCAGTTTTAAAGACTATGGTTTTTCCTATTTGCAATATTCCACTGAAATTCATGGAATTGGGGGAGGCATTATACATATATATACATATATAATCAATCCAAATGTTATTAAAAGTGCATGCACTTCCGTTATCTTTAAGGGTATTGCAGCAGCCCTCCAGTAAGACTCAGTCCCTTCACAGATAGTTACATAAGAATTCTTCATAACCTACATATAAGTTTAAGTTTGGCAAATCCTGGTAAGTTTATGTCCACATTTTCTCAACAGGGAAATGAAAATGAGCAATCAAATGTTTAGGGTTTCTGAAACTTTCCCTGCCTTTTATAAACGTGAGCTTAAGAATTACCAGAATAACTGTACTTTTAGACATAGCTGAAAAAGCCTCAGACTAAACTGCTACCACAGAAGGAAGATCTTGAAACAGATCAGGCATTACAGCAGCTGTGAACAAAAGCAAGTGAGAAAGGTTTTCCCATGTGATCAAAGCTTGAAACAAATCCTTAACAATTTGCAATATTTGGTCAGCATTAAGTTTCCATAGGTCCATCATGGCTATGTTGACTAAAATCTTTTATAAAAGTTAAGACCCTAGATTACTGAAAACATTTGTGAGGGAAGCACGTCACAGTTATTATTTTGACAAAGGTGAACTTTTCTTCTTTTGTTCCTTTTTTTCAGTGTGAAGTGGTGGAGGCACTGAGAGGAAGTCAAACGACCCACTGTTGCTATTATACCACAGCAATATGCACTGAAAACATACTGTTCACCAAGTATAGTATTGAGCAGACCTTTCCCTTTGTTGCTCTTGTCCTGATGTGGTGGATTGTCCTTGCCGCAGAAAGCCCAGCAGGGGCCAAGGACAGAGGCAGATCTGACACTGCAGGTTGCTGCAGGGTGAAGTGTCATGCCGAGCATAGAGACCATGGCTGTCACTCAAGGAATCATTAGCAATGAAAGGGAGGCACTGAAGCTTGTTGTGTTGTCATCACACTGTAAAAAGTTTGGCTGCAGCCCAAATTAGCTTGCTTAGGGAATGTGAATCAAAATGACATGTAATCTGAATGTTAATGTAAATTTTCTCTTGCTTTAGACTTCAGATTCCATCCAGAAACCTGTCATCTGGAAAACATTATCTCTTGCCCTTCCTCTTGCTCTCTTCTTAGGATATGTATTTGCAAATATATATGAAAAGTGGAATTATTTATTTCTCTTAAAATGTGTGCTACATAGATCTCAGTTTCCAGAGCACTGTATTTTTTCTAGAAATGGCTGAGTGCTATTAGGAATTTCTGAACTTGTGCCGTAGTAAATGAAGAAGGAAAGCGGTACAGAAAACACCCTGCTTTTTAAGCAAGATAATTTCATAGGCAAATAAATGTCATAGCTCTAAGCACTGTTGTACAGCGCTGCAGCTGCCACAGAGAAGGTTCCTGTTTACATTACCGAAGGACTGGACTGCTTAGATCTTATTTGTGATATTCATCCAGGTTAGACATCATCAGTGAAAATCACGTCATTCCACGCAAGACAATAGAGTTACTCCAATTTGAAACTACTACAGTGATGGAAACTAAGGTATGCAATCATCCATTTCCTGATTAAGCTGCAGTCATATACATCACTACCTGAAGCATAGTGAATTTTAAGTATTTGTATTGGTTATTATTAACAGCTATTTGAGACCTCTGGACTTGCTGAATTCAGAGGTTCTCTTCTCTTTCTCATGAACTTAAAAGGCAGCTGGAATATTGAATCTCCTATCACATGGTGCCCACTACATACTTGTGCTCTTTACACAACATTTCAAGGAAATTGACATACATGTTACAAAGCAAGTAACAACTAATCAATAATATAAAAAACTCTTTCTTATCAGAGTCAAAAGGAAATAAAACCTCTAGCTTGAGAAACTTGAGATCATAAAATGGTAAGCACTACTTGTATAGCTTATAATTGACTCAATAAAATATCCAAATGCCCTTTTCAAACAGACAGATTCTGGCTTAAAAAACAATGCAAATGCCTGAACCTAGCAAAAATAGTCTTAGTAAATTTAGACAGATGTTTCAACAGAGAAATACGAATGTACTCCTATCACCCAGAGACAATTCAATATTTGTAAACAAATTAGGACAATTTGTTTTTATAAGCATAATACAAAAGAATGCAAAAGAATTCAGATTTTAATACATATTAATACTTAAAGAAGTCTTGGTGGACTTTGAAGATTCTGTATTTGGGCTTTTTTTCAAGTTACATATTTACCTTTGCAAAAAAGTTGGTCAAAGAAATATTTTTCTGTGTTTGAGACAGTAGCACACTCAAGAACGAATGTAAAACAGACTGAAGTCAATTGGGGCTATTCCAGCCTGGAAAAGTTGTCTGTACCTGCTTAAAATTGAGTTTCTGATTCAGTGTTATGTTTGGTCAGTGCGTACGCTGCTGTATTTTCAAATATTGAACCAAGAGCTTGGACAGAGATACAAGAAAGACTTAGGTAGCTAACTAAAATTATGAGCATGTTAGGTCAAAAATTTAAATCTGTACAGTGTCAAGTTTTCCTGAGAGACACACATATTTTTGTAGTCAAATAAGGTTTCCTGGGCTGACAGAGATACACAGCTGTACACGTCCTTCACATTTTACATAGAATACATCAAATGTTCTCTGAACAAACTGAACTCTACAGAAGCACGAAATGAGTAACAAAAATGATGCATCACATGGATACCACTTTATGAGCTGAGCTGTCAAATCTTTGAGCACATATTGCAATTCCTGCAAATAAAATTTCATCACTTCATTTTTTTTTTTAATATTTTTTTCTGCTCCTCCTGATTAAATGATTTGTAAGAATGCACTATAAAACCAGAAGGCTGTAATGACCCAAATTAAAGGGAATCATAAATGCTTTGGGGAGCTACTTTTTTTAGCCCACTGAGGCTGTCTCCAAGACAATGTACTAACAAGTACATCAGCATAGCAAAAGGCAGAAGTAAATGCCATTACAACTGTGTAGAAAATATCAAATATGCATTTGTGGGATAGTCAGCTCATTAAAAACATTTAATCATTCTTTTGATGATACCTGGGCAAGAGAGCACAGTTCAGTGAACCAAACTTTCATTAAAAAGTTCATTCTACTGAGCACAAACTCATATTACTTCTACCATGTCCTCCTCTCTGTTTTTTGAAATATATTCTTAAGACGAAAACATCCTTTATGTCCGTGTGGACAATAATTTTCTTCATAAGTTAAAATTTGGTTGCTTTTGCAAAATCTGATCAGTGGCATCAACTGGAAATGCAAAGCAATTGGTATTCTTTTTCAGGACAAACCGCCTTCTTGTGTTTTCACACCTGACAATTTCATAGAATCATAGAAGGGTTTGGTTTTGAAGAGACCTTAAAGATCTTCTAGTTCCAAACCCCTCTGCCACAGGCAGGTACACCTTCCACTAGACTATGTTGCTCAAAGCTCTGTCCAATCTGACCTTGAACACTTGTGGGGAATAAGGCATTTCTTCTTACTGTTAAAATACTGTCATTAAGTGATATTTAGACCTTATCACCAAGGCCACATCACTATCTAATCTGTGAACAATTCTGTCTCCTGGCACCACTTGAGTGTGGGAAGGAGAGGAGCTGTTTCTCCGTTGCAGGGCAAACACTGCTGAAAAAGCCCTGTAGAATTCATTCTCTTTTGTAGCTCTTGTGCAATGTCTAGATGTAAAGATAGGAAGCTGAGATGTGATGATCAGATAAATTTGAAAGTGTGCCAAATTAAGTATTAATGTGTAAGGAGCTGTAACTTAGGCTTGCTTCCACTCACTTAGGTCTAATTACAGCCACTTAACTGATATGAAAGGTAGTCTTATTATATGTGCTTAGAAGAGGGAAGGAGGTGTAACGTAAGGGGTTGGTTACTTAATTTCCATCTTCCTACAGCATGCCATTTAGACTAACCAAAACTCCTTAACACAGGGGTAGAGCTGAAGGGAGTCTTAAATGCGTGAAGAAAATCTATAATACTTTAAACACTGTTTTTAAAGCAGGACCACTGTATTTAACAGGTGTATAAAGGCTGCATAAAGAAAATACTATTGTAAAGTTAAAGATTTTGTGATGAATGTTGGCAATTTGAATAATTTCTAAGTTAAGCAATGACAGAGTTGTTTTTCACATAGGTAATCTATATGCTTGCTTGTACAGCTATATGTAACCCTAGAAGAGAAGGATCCTGTGGAAAAGATGGTATATGACTAGACAGTGAAATTCAATGTATTCAAGTAAGTGAAGACTTACAATTGTGCAAAAGGTAGAGACATACCCTAGACTCCATATGCTTGACTATGGAATGTGAGAAAACAATGCTCAATACACAGGCTGGAGATGGACATGGCTCTCTGAAGCAGGAAGTAAAGCAAAGAGTAAACTTAGCTGTGACTTTTCCTTTCTTCAAATTGGAAAAAGCTTCAGCGCCTTATGTTGCTCTAAACAGAAAAGAGAATAAGGCTTTATGACAGAGTTTGAGAGAATAAATATGCAGTGTGTGGAATAGCACAAAACAACCCTTATATCATTTGGTACATTTAGAGGCTGAATTTGTAACAGAAAAAAATGGGTTAAAACCTATTCTAAGGCCCTGACACAGCACAGCTTTTATCTCTTCACCTAAACTCCTTCCCAGAAAGAGGTGGGACCCTTTACACTGCCTGTTGAGAAGAAATATCTAAGTTCAGCCAAGAAAGGAGATGATTTTGACAAGGCAAAACCCTGTGAAGCAGCATCTCTGTTAAAAGCACAGATACCCAGAAGGAAAGAGTCAATCTTCATGCTCACTAGCTTTTTTTTTTTTTTAATTTTATTTTATTATTATTATTACTTAGGACAAATTTAGTCAAAGGGTGACTGGAGAAGGAAGAAGAGGTGGTTAGTCTTTTCCCTTCTGTAGTCTGTCAGCAAATCCTGGGAAGTTTTAATAGTCCGCTGCTGCTGCTCCTACTGCTGCTGTGGCAGTAATATGACCCCAGACTTTGAACTTTCCTATATTTAGCCAAAGCATGCTGAGGAGCGCAAACTAAAGTAATGTTGATATAAAATGCAGCCACAGCTCACTAGAGATTCATGCCATTAAAAAACACCCCCTTACTTCTTCCTTCCTACTTCCTTAGGCCTAAGGGGATTTCTTTTGGCGACTAAACACTGCATGTCTAAGACATTCAATGAAAAAGCAGCAAGAGTCATTTAAGAAGAACAGTAAGCAGCTTAAAAGCCAGTTTTTACTCAGATAATCTACACCCACCTTTGCGAGGTAATACATAGATCCTTCATGTGTGACAGCTGTCAAAACATTTTAAAATTACAGAGCAATTCAGGAGAACCATGAATCAATACTAATGCATTAGCCAGCACCATGATGCTGTAAGAGTTATCTCTCAGGAAAGGCATATAATATGTGCATCTGGTCAGATGTTTTGCTTTTGGTTTTCTTCTTGAGCAAATCAGTAAACGGAAGTATAGTTTTGACTTCCCAGGACTATTGCAGGCCATTTTAACTTCTGTACACTTTTCATGTGCTGCTATCTCAAACCCACATTTATTAGAGATATGCCTATACAATATCGTTTCATAGTCTCTGTGGAGATAACATGTTTAGGGGATAGAGGTCACATACCATCCAAAATGACCTCATGCCATGCCACTTCAGGTTTCAGTGCAGTTAGTCAGAGGCACAAACTGGGAGCTGAAGGCCAGTTCACATTGAAAGTATATGACTCAGATACCCATAATTATCAGGTTTTATGTCACTGCTGAGACAGTCTCGTTTGCAGAAACTGCTGATGTGAATTAATAAAACATAGGCAAATTTGCATCTGCAGAAAAATAAAAACAGGATAGAGGTCTTTAGGGCCCCTTTTTGTCTGAGGTTTCTGCATGCACAGTTACCGGTGATAAAACGTGCAATGAGCAAGCATACTCAGGAACAAGATGAGATCTAAAAATATGATTTGTTTAAAATCAGTTATAAAAAATTTTCTTGAGATTAAAGAAAGTTTACTGAGACAACCTGATAGTTTTAGATCTGCTTTTTGTAAGGGATTAAACAAATATTAAGGGTTCACTGGATGAGGTCAAGTATCCAAACCATTTGCACATGCTGTCTTAATTGATTCCTCTTGAAAACAAACAGTATCTCTGGGGCTGTTTTGTCTATAATATTTCCAATCAAAAACTGCAAATCCAGTTTGAAACTTTTTTTATGCTTTCTTTTCTAATGATTCCAGAAACCTAATAAATATAATACCACTGATAATTGCATTAGCCTGTTGCTTTCTTTTTTAAAAAAATCTTGAAGTTTTTAGTTGGAAATT
>JASSUY010039320.1:0-11694 GCA_032466535.1 Forpus xanthops | reverse complement strand
GTTTGTTCATCATTCCAGTCATTTTGGTATCTATTGTTTTTGATTTGAGGCTACTTAAGTAGCTGTCATCTCCAACTATCTTTTTTTTTTTTTTTTTTTTTTAAAAAAAGACCATATGAAAACTTTTTCTTTTTTCTATTTTTTGTCTAGTTGTACTTCCTTGTTGTACTTCCTTTCTCAGTTGTACTTTCTTTCTCAGTTTTGGAACCACTCAGATTAAATCTGAGTGTGTTTGAAACCTCACTTAAATTTAGCACACAAAAGTCTGTCCAAATCCAAATTTAATTCATTCTGTCTCAAAATCAAACAAACAATAAAAAATAATCATGTCTTGTAAAGCAGAGTTATAAAGCATGATAACTAGAAATATTAACAGAAAAGAAACAGAGAGAACCATTCTAAGAGTCTATTCTCTTTGACAAGTGGTATTTATTTAAACAGTCTTTTTGCTTCAATCTCCTGATTATTGCACAAATATTTTACACTCTGGTCGTTTTACAAGTGCATTAGCTCTTAGGAGAAGTGTAGTACTTTTATTAGTGTTCTATGAGACTGTTATAAAAAAACCCACCTGGGAGGTTTAAGTTTTATATCTTCAGCTCTACTAATTATTCTCTTAGGGATTAATTAGTGTAGCTTTTTTAGCTTTCTAGCAAGTTTATACTCACATTTATACTGACTTAAGAAATAGCTTGCACTGTGATCACAGAAAAATTCTGTTTCCTTAATATACAAACCTGCTGATAAGGGCCCACAGTAGTTACAGTTAAAATAAATCTACATGCCAGCATAATGGGTTTTAAAGGACACATTCACATTGCCACTTGCATTTCTCTGCTGAATTCTGTGGGCAAGAATAATTATTTACAAATAACAGAGGAAGAAGCTGAATGCTCTTAAAAGCCTTCCAAGTTTGTGATACGATCTCTGTAAGAGGATCTGGTTACTCTATCAGATTGCAAAGCTATCTTGCAGTAATCTTAACATTTTATTAGTGTCTTTGCCTGGTTGTTCAATCAGATCATACTTTTCAGACTACCGCAGAATAGATCTAATTAAAAAATAATCTCTTATCTTTACCCCAGTGGCTGAAGCCCTTAGCCTAATTTCGGAAGTAATTTGTTGAGATGAAAGTGTTAGGTCTATATTAGACGCTGAAACATGCAACCCATGGTCTCATATTCATACTGCTAGGTACCAATCTGGACTCCTAGTTCAGAGTCCATATTATTAGAGAAACTTGTTAAAAACCTGACATCTAAAAAAAAAATTATTAGACTGCTCTTCCCATTTGAAGCATGATAAGGATTTGAAAAGGGAAGATAATATTAACCAAGAAGAAGCAAGCTAACATTCAGATATCAACAGCAAAACTATTGGAAATGGTCCCTGTCTATGCTAGGTTCAAACCTGTGTCGAGTATCAGTTTAGAACTGTGATTGTCAGCCTGGGTTAGGACTATGCTTAGGACCATTCAAGCAATCAAATAGCATAAGTTCTTGATTTCTTTTTTATCAATATTTATGTAGACTCTGTTAAACACTCTCCAGTCGCTATCCAATCATTTTTCTTCACAGTAGTTATGAATAGCTCTTTTTGAGATGGTAAACTAAATACTTTTAAGAGAATTCAAAAGTGAATTTCCAGTCTTGACCCTTATTTCCTTTTCTTTACTAAAGAGTCAATGTTTGTCCTGAGTGAATCCTCAGTCAAACTTAGAATATCAAGGCACCAACTGACAACCTAACTCTTGAAGCTTTTTTGAGTAAAGTTCTCAATGTTCCCGGACTTCCTTGTGAACATGGCATCTGGCACTTTTATAGTAATCTGGTGCTCTGGAAAAGTTCATCAGCACTTGTTTTATTAAACAGGTATGGCAAAAATGCACAATTTAATGCTGAAGTTAAACTGATTCTAAAAACTGGTCAGTTGAAAGAAGATACCTTCTACAATTCAAATCACATCAAAGTAAATGATAACAGACTTTTTTTTTTCTGTTTATCCATACTATAATTTAATTTTGTGATCTTCTTTGTGCTCATTAAGAAATGTGGCATTCCCTTAACCTTAATAACTGTACATTGAAACATCCAATGAACCTGAGTATAGCCTTCAAGCATGGACCACAGCTTGAGTAAAAGCATCCTTGTGAATCTCTCCAGTCACAGAGGATGTCCTGAGTTTATATGCATCCTGAGGTATTTTCGAAAACTTCCAATCCTGAAAACTTCTTCAATCAAGGTATTAAACCTTAGCTAATGAAACACTATCTGTCACAGTTAGCTTTTTATAAGTAAATTGCTTCTGATACGTATTTGGAACTCCTCTATATATGTTTGCTGTTCAATACATGGGGAAAAAAATAAATACATGCAAGTGTGTTTCCCCTTATAAAAAAAATAGTGGTCAGTGTAAATAAATGATTTGACAGGTTATTTAATTTTCACACACAACCTATTGTAACGCACAGCTTGACAATAACTTACTATGCAAAAAATTTTAGTGGGGAAAAAACACTACTGCATTATTAAGCTTGTAAAACATATATGAGTGCATTGGTAAGATGGTGGTGCGTTTAAGTTGAGCAGCATCCCTAATATAACCTGGCTTTCTGAAGATCACCTCTTGTCCTGACCAATCACGCTAGTTGAACATTAAACTAAGCAAAGAAGAATTTGCTCACAGTTTTTTTACCATCAAGTTACTGCAACCAAGAAACAGGAATAAGTGAGCAGATTTTTAACCCAGTTTTGGTGATACTTGATCACAGCAGGTAGGGATATCATATAGGTTTCTTTAAGATGAAGAAGATCAAGGGCATAAGTGAGACATACAGAAGCAAAGTTTCCAGCCAAGGTAAAGTTTAGCCTTTAGAGTGATAACAAATAAGACTAAAATTAGTATACCAATTAGGCACTAAAACTATGTTTTATTTTTTTTAAACTGACAGCTTGATCTCTGTGCTCCTTTGTTGTGTGGAAGTGGTTCCAAGGCCAGGCTCCAGATTCACTAATCCCTTTACTGCAAGGTCAGATGGGAATCATATGCAGACTGACTATAGCCTTTCTCGGGATGACTACAAGGAAAATGTGGTTGTGAGGTCCTGATTTGCAAGTAGACATCGAGCTGCAGGGCATTCAATTCATATGGACCTAGACACAGCCTATAGGGCAAAGCTGGGTTTGTCTTGCAGACTGGCACACAGCTTGTTGAGAGCTAGTTTACATATTTCTAATCCTTTTGGTGGCTTAGAGGCCAACTTCTCTAGGAAGACTGTTCAACAAAGAATTTTATTTATCTAACACTTTAATTCTTAAGAATATTTTGTCCCAGGATGTCTCAGGGAGCTGGTGGCTCTGGCTGCAGCAGCTTTATGCAGGAACATATGTATTACTGGAAAGTCTTCCTTTGGTGACACAAAAACAGTTTGGCCGTAATACATTGACAGGTTCTAAAGTAGGAGACAAAAGTTGTTAAGAGCATTATTCTGTGGGCAGACGTATTGTTTTCGGTATTCTTTAAGAGTGCTAAAATGCTTGTTCCCCTAAAATAAAAATAAAAATAGAGAGAGAAAAAAAATAGGCACACTTCAAATTATTTCCACAGTTAGAGGAAATACCTGCTGTCAAATGTAACAACTGTGCAACAAAAAACTGCCTAGCCTGGAAAGGCAAGCAAAGCACCTCTTTACATTGTGGGATTCTATTTTTACAAAATAGATTAGAGTCCTTTAAAGTTTGCCATACATTTGAATTATGTAGTAAATAGCTACATACTGGCAAAGTAATGAAACTTTTCACAGGGTTTAATTTCATGATTTACTGTAGTACACCCAGCAAAGTACTACAATTAACTCAGACACTACATGCAAGAGCAGCAACGACAATTTAACACTTGGTAAATTGGAAAGCCTAAAGATGATGTACTTTCTGCTTTGCTGTATAAGAGCTTCCACCCTTTGGCAGTAAGAATCATGGTGTTTATGTTTAATTTTCTTTAGCCTAGGCATGTTTTTCTTGCTACGTTTAAGGCAATTTGAATCAGTATCTTACGCAAGTCATTAGAAGTCCACAGCTGTAACCACTGTCAACACTAAATCCTCAGAAGAAAAAAAAAATTTGTACCAAATTTCATACTTTCTCTCACTATTTGTAATGGTATTCACTTTGATTAGTTTAGATTTTTAAAGAACAAATAATAATAAGTTTAAGAGCATTTGCATAAAAACAAATATTTCCTCATCTTGTACTGAACCTTGAATAAAAATAATTCTTCATTGAACAAACAAGTTCCTCTGTCTTATCATCTTATTTCAAGATACAAGTTAATGGCTTAATCAGATCTCTCAGGTCTTGTACTTTGCATTTAGCTCAAGGATCACTTGACACTTCTCAGAATATGGCACATTCCTAACAATATTTGTGGCTGCACATCTGCTGATTCTGGACAACCCACAAGTATTTACTCAATATCAGATGCATCCAGTGAATGGCTTCTCTAAGAAGGGAACATCATTGTACCAATCAGAGATCTGGGAGGTCACATACCTTCTAAGAGGACCCTGCTTACAGTGCAGCCCAGGCCAAGGCTTAGTCATGGAGCTGTTTTGCCCCACAACCTCCTCTAATGTAAGAGAGAAGCTAAAAAATGCACTCTCACAGGATGTAATCTATTATTCAGCAGTCCAAAGTGGGGCCATGTTCCTTCCCTGCCTCTCCCAACAGGACACAGGTTTATACTCACCCTTCAAAGAATGTGTTGCTTCGAAGACCGTTTCCTGTCAGGATCCAGCTGTTATCAAATTGGCAAAAGACTGAATGAAGACTGGCAGAGAAACACCTTCCTCCATAGACAAATTTTCTAAAAAATGCAGATCCCCAGGTTTTGCTGCTCCACATATATCAGTAATTCTATGGGTATCAAGGGAATTAGGTCAAGATGTGTCTTGATTGATAGTTTATAAAGTAAGAAGATGACATTTCCCCTTGTATTAGAGACTTGTATATTTTCCTTAAAAGAAGGGTGTGGCCTACATCATTCAATTGCAGTGAAGGCTTTTGCTGTCAGAGAAAAGGAGGCTTCAGTACAGAAGAGGCATTCTAGTAAACCGAATGAGCTAAGACACCATCAGCCAGAGGAACTGTTATCAGGAGAATCCACAACATGTTTCTCATTACATTTTTGAATAAGTAACTTCAAATTGTCTGTGTTTACTTTAAGATTTTGGTTGTAAAATAAAGTTTCAAAGAATATTTTTTTAGTGATGCAACCCGCAAGGAGATAAGAGAAACTGCAGCATGCACATGTCAAACATTAACTTAAACCAAGTTGGTTTTAACAGTTTTCCTTCACTCATAACTCAAAATCCTCAGTGTCAAGTACGCAATCTACAAAAAAATTCAAGCACTGAAATATACTATATATAAATATTTATTATTTATTCTAACTACTAAATAGAATGACTGAGCAGAAGAAAAATGGCTTATGAGCTATCCAAGTGAAAGAGACACTACTTCTTTTATTCCACTCAAAACCTAAGAGGTGTAAGAGAGAATAAAAGGACCAAGGCCCATTCATTATTCCTTATTGCTCAGAAATATGATCAGAGAGGCACAGACATAGCTCCAGCAGACAGGACAGGCAGAAAGAACCTTAGCCAGATGCTAGGAGGAAGAGCACTTCAAGACAAGAACAAGCACTTCAAGAAACAGTTTAAATTCATCAGTAACTGCATTAAGGGGAAAAAAACAAAAACTATTATGAACTTTGACAGACATAATTTGAATTAATAATATACTTTTTATTAAGTAGCCTTTAGTTACAGATAATTTTATCATCCCAGTTTTCAAATTTAATATTCTATGAATCCTCCAAAATAGATCGTTTGGTCAGTGAACACAAACACATTCAGTTAGAATCACTGAGTATGCAAGTTTTTTTTGAAAAACTGTTGTAAATACTGACATGCACTGGAAGACTGTTTAAACTGACACATTTTTTTTACTGCTGGGAAGTAATAACACTGTTGCATACTTTCTTGTACCTTATATCTTAATCAATATGAATTCCTAGTAACAAGCAATGAATGCCAACCTAATTGAAACAATTAGCTTAACAATGTTGTCAAGAAAATACACTATTACAAAACATGGCATATTAAGTATTAATTTCTTAATCTAATTTGAAGTATGACTGCACATAGCCTTCTATGATATTCACTGTTGATAATACGAACGTTGGCTGTAAACCTGCAAAGAAATCAGTATGAGTTTATATTAGAATTTAGTATACAGAGAAAATGGAAATTAAGGTTATAGTTGGCTCTTCCAATCTGGGAATCTTTTCTACAGAACTCAAGATCACCTGTGCAACGTTTGGGAAACAAGGCTCACATGCCTACAGAAATAACCTTGGAATAACTCATTACTAGACAATGATAATAATTCTTGATATAGTAACTTTATTTTTGTATTCTTAATGATAATTCCTAATAGCTTAATTCTTAAATTCTGAAGAAGACTCCAATAGTTTATTAATTCTTATTTGGATTGTGTTTACATGAAACTATTCCTATTAGGTGAAAGATATATATGTGCAATAAAAGACTCCTCCCTCTAAAAAACCCTTAGTCTTTGAAAGGCTAATATACAATAAGACAGGTAATAAAAAGGGAAGATATTCTCAATACTATTCTAGAGGTAAAACTGAGAAATCAGTTTTAGCCAGATGCCTCTCATTTAGACGTGCATATAACTTGTCATCTATATCCTTTCATCGTAAAAGGAAAGATCTAGACACTTACCTCATATGTTCATCTCACCCAGAGTAAAAATCAAAAGCAGCTGAGTAACTTTGTGCTATAAAAGTGTCTGTTAAGGGAAATCTAGTATTGTTAGCTCCCATCTAACTCTCCAGTGTCCATGACTACAGCTGTATCAAGGAAACTCCAAATAGATTTACTTTAATTTTTGCCATCAAAAAACTAGATATTTAGTCTTAGCTAATATTCTTTGTTTTTTTTTTTTTTGATAATTTGTAGATACAAGCACATCCAGGAGGTAATATTCTTCTATTTGTCTTTGAATGCAACTACTTTCTAGAACTTGAACAATGCATTTATGTTACAGTATATATATTACAGTACATATATTACAGTAGAGAAGTTCACTCTCTCTGGCTTAGAGTTTACTTTTACTTTATTCTTTACTTTTAGTTTTTCTGCACAGGTAGAAAAACTACAGCACGTTAAGAAATCAGGCAAAGTGTCAAATCCCAGATGACTATTTCAGTGGAAACAACATATTTGTTTTCTGAGGTGTTTCTTTTGATTTGCTGCCTGACAAAACAACAGTGAAATATAAAGGACTTACTTTGTGTACAAAGATCTTGAAAAAACCTTGTCACATGAAGATTTATGTACATAGATCAAGATCATTTTTGGAACACGTAAAAAATATTTTCTATATTCTAGCCTGCCCTAGATTAATAGTATATATATTGTATAATAGTGAAGGGATATTTTGTGTAGAGAATGGCAAATAACATTCTCCATGAACTTTTTCACAAACTGGTCTACATAGAAAATGAAATTGCATCAAGGCCTATATCCTGTCCTTTCTGTGACCACATAGCTAATGTTTTATTTTATTTAACAATCTTATTGGCTGTTTTAGAAACTATCTAGGAAAGTGATAAAAGCAGAGGAAATATTTTTAAAGAAAATTAGAATAGAACAGAGCAGGGCAGGACAAGGCAGAATATTTTTTCTTGGAAGTGACCTACAGTGATCATCCATTCCAACTGTCCAACCCCTTCACAGATTTATAGAATCAACTATGTTGGGAAAGACCTTTAAGATTCATCACTAAATCATGTCACTGAGGGCAGCCTGATCTTCCCTCATGATCTCCACTCATAGCCACACCTCTTCTACCCCTTTATAGTGGTAGATACTATATAGCTACCACCCCCACCCCTCATGGCCATCCCTCATCAAAGTAAGTTATTAAGAAAATTGTCCAAATGCCTCTTAAGCACTGACAGGCTGGGGCATCAACCACCTCCCTAGGAAACCTGTCCAGTGTTTGACCAACCTTTCAGTGAAGACAGGCTTCCTAATATCTGGTATAGACCTCCCCAAAAATTCCTACACATCTCACCACTGGGTACCAGGGAGAAGAGCTCAGCAACTCTTTCTCCACTTCCCATCTTCTGAAAGCTGTAGAGAATGAGAAGAGTTCTTTCATACAAAAAAAGAAAAGTTGGGTCAACAGGACACAACACATCATATGTCACCAAAATATAGTTCTGGACCACATTTTTATATCCACTGCATAATAAATTATCAGATAATGTAAGAATTAATAGAATGAGGTAATTCAAAGGTAATTCTTTGGTTTCAAGGCGCTTTCCAAATTTCTACAAGCTGATGGATTCAGGCATGGTATCTGTCAAAAGATCCTTTATCCTATTATACCTAGCATCATCAGATGAATCCTGACCTAAGCAATGATTCTATATTGCAATTATTACCATCTTTTTTGCTACAGAATTGCCTCTAAAGATCACAGCATTTTCAAGAGTTTACTTTTGTTCATGGAACATTTAAAATCTATGTAGAGCTTTCTCAGGTTGCCCAGAGAATTTGTGGCTGCCCCACCCCTGGAAGTGTTCAAGGCCAGGTTGGATGGGGCTTTGAGCAACCTGGTCTAGGGGGATGTGGCCCTGTCTATGGCAGGGTGTTTGGAAATTGATGATCTCTAAGGCCCCTTCCAACCCAAGCCTTTGTATGATTCTGTGATTCTTTCATGTCAGTTGTAATAAGGTTTGGAACATAAGAATACAGCCACCCATGTAATTTTTATGGTGGAGTAATCCCACAAATGAACAGTATAAAATAAAAAGCAGACGACACAAGTGTTTTAAAGCGTAAAGTCCTAAATGCAAATTTTGAAAACCTAGCAAAAAAAGATAGCAGTCAGTGTTGATCTAACATTAACAGAAGAGATTTTCAAATCATCTCTAGAAGCTGAAGCATAATACTGCTGTAAATCAATGGAAACTCTAATCCTGAACTGTGTAACTCTGCTAAAAGTTGTAGTGTGTTTGAATCACAGATTTACATAATGGCTGAGGTTGGAGGGGACATCTGGATATCATCTGGTTCAACCCGCCTACTCAAGCAGAACCATCTAAACCCAATTGCCAGGACACGCTTTTTAATATCTCTAAGGATGGAGACTTCATAACCTCCCTGGGCAACCTGCTCTCAGGGCTTCATCACCTTCACAGTAAAAAAGTGTTTCCTGATGTTCAGAAGGCACTCCTGTGTTTCAGCCTGTGCATATTGCCTCTGATCCTGCGATTAGGCACAACTGAAAAGTGCCTGGCTCTGTGTTTTTAGCACCTTCCCTTCAGGTATTTATACACATTAATAAGATCACCTCCTGAGTCGAGTCTTCTCTAGGCTGAATGGTCCCAGCTCTCAGCCTTCTTTCACATACGAGATGTCACAGTCCCTTAATCATGCTTGTGTCTTTTGAACTCTCTCCTATATACCACTATATCTATGTTTCTTTTGTACTGAGGAGCTTAGAACTGAATGCAATACTCCAGGTGTGCTCTTACCAGCACTTAATAAAGGGGAAGGATGACCTCTCTTGACCTGCTTGCAGTACTTTGTCTAATGCAGTTCAGGATAACATTTGCCTTTTTTGCAGCAAAGGCGCATCCCTGGCTCATATGCAACTCGATGTCTCTCATGACCCCCAGGTCCTTTTTGATCATGCTGCTTTCCAGCTGGGTGACCCCCAGCATATATTGGTATATAGGATTTTTCTTCCCCAGGTACAGGACTTTTACTTGTTGAACTACACAGGGTTCCTGGTGACCCATTTCTCCAGCGTGTGTCCATTAAGAGGAATTTAGTACTAATCTAACCATTTTGTTTCTTGCAACTGAAAATGAACTCCTGTGTTTCTGGACCTTTCTTTGTGAAAAAAGAAAAAAAATGGATGTTCTTTGTTCACTAAATTGACCAATGTATTTTCATTTCCATAACTTCCAGTGTAATATAATTCAAAGTGTGAGAAGTGAATATACTTTTGCCTTTACAACTTTCATAATACATAAAAGCTTTCTCAGTTTTCAGGAGATGGCAGGCAGGAGCTCTCCCTACACAGTCTACGAAAATGATGGAAAGAACAATTATATTTTGTTAACAAACAAATATTAAGACATAAGGCAAAATTATGCCTGAGTGCATGGAATTTATTTTTTCCAATAAAGGTCTAGTAATAAAAAAGATGAAAGACTTATTAGTTGTTCTCAGTGGGAAAATGATTTGTGTCTTTTTATTATAGTGTACAGATTGCTCTTCAGTAACATGTATAGCAAAGTACTTGAAGAGAACATAAGTATCACGTGAATCAAAATCTAAATAGCCTGTTGGGGGTGTATATAATAATTTTCTAGCTTTTTTTTTATAGAGCAAATACTCAAATCAAAATAAGGCTACATTAATTTGACTCACTTGAACTGGACTGGGGTTTCAAGAGAGCGCCAAGGGAGAAGAATAAGCTATTGAATCTGTTCAAGTCAACGAGCATACCTCTAGATAGTTGAGGTTTTAAATTGCTTTCTTCATCCTCACCTCATTGGTGCTCATGCTATTGAGAGAAATGGCTTCAACATGTACTCTGCTCTGATTAATTTCCCTGGTACTTATAAATTTGATTCCATTATAAATTGCATTGCAAAAGTACTGCATTCAGTTAAGATGAATACCTGTACATAAGTATGCATAAATTCACTAGCACTGACTAGCCTTGCAATATTTATTAAAACATATAGTATTAATCTGCAGGTTCCGAAAGTGGCATGAAAATAGTTTCCATGCTAGCAAATAGGAAAAGTCAAACTATGCTACAGTAATACAGCTTCTCTTTTGTTCCAGCCAAGACACAGCACTGTGAAAAGAAGCTAATGGCCTGATGCTTGCATTTCAGTATTGGCAGATTAGTGAATCCAAATTAGTGGTCCATCAGTTTCCCTATCTCTTGTTCTAAGCATTCTGAATTTAAATCAACTAATTTAGCTATCAGTGCTAAAAGATGAAGCTAACTTTTCTTGATGAACTAAGAACTCACTAAATAGGGAAGGAATTTTTTAAAAAATTGAATTCTAATAAGGAGAAAGCAATCTTTTAGGCATCACTTTTACCTCCTCACCAAATATAACAAAAAAGCTAAATACAAATTATTGAGTCATAAAAAGGTTTACCTCAAATCAGAGACAAATTACATCAAGAAGAATTTATCTCCCAAATACTTCAAAATGTAAAGTTACTGAATTTTAAAACACAAATCAATGTGATGATAGGGGAAATAATGTCATGATACATTTCAGGTGTAAGCATCTCCATATCATTTTTCTTCTCTGAATCTTACACAATCCTTTTGATTTTTTATTTCATTTACCCACAGATGGCAAATTAAGAAGATCTTAGAATCTGATTTCTTGGAATTGTGTTTTGGCCCTCAAAGTTTTGCAGCTCCTATTTTTAATATTTTATTGCAAGTCCCTCTGCATTCCAAGGCTGTTTCTTTTTCTTGTCCCATGTCATGGGTTCAGCAGCAGCAGTCATTTTTCTTTAAGCAGTAGCTGGTGAGTACTGTGTTTTGGATTTTTGGCTTG
>JASSUY010039317.1:0-26863 GCA_032466535.1 Forpus xanthops | reverse complement strand
TGGCAGTGCTCAAGGCCAGGTTGGACACAGGGGCTTGGAGCACCCTGCTCTAGTGGAAGGTGTCCCTGCCAGTGGCAAGGGGTGGAATTGGAGCTCACTTTAAGCTCTCTTCCAACCCAGAACATTCTGTGAAATTCTTACAGATTCCAAGCTCTCAGTTTGCTTCATTATGATTTTATGTAACTTTTGTTTTTTTTATATGCTGGCTTGAAGTTGTCATCTTTCTATTTCTTCCCCTTCCTAGTGTATATTCGGGTCATCAGTCTATTCTAGTCCCTCCTCTGGAACTGGAGAGCAACGTGTCAGTCTGGTTGTCTGCTGTCAGTCAGTATAAAGTACGTGTCACGTTCTGCTCTTACTCAGTGATGGAGATGTGCACCAAAGGGCTTGGAACACAGACTGATATACTCCGGGTGAGTGGACTTTATTTTTCAACATACTGACATCTAAATACATGTATCATTCTAAAATCTTTCATTTTAGCCTGCAGAAGATGGGTCCATAAGTGTTTCCATGAAAGCCTTTAATTATTACTTGCTTTTTGGAAAAAACTGAGGTTGCTGGAATGCTGTGCATTCATGTGCTGGAAGTTTCAGCTCTCAGGTTTGTGGCAGGGAAGAAAAGAAGTTCTTCTGTTTTCAGCTTTACTTATTTGTGCCACCTCTGTGCAGCTTGCTTGGGTATTGAGTTCTGAAATGGCTGTAATCTTCCTAGCAGCAGCAATTACACAGTAATATATCCATTTATTTTGGGGGGATATCTCTTAACTGAAACTGAATTTCCATGAGTAGCTGCCTCCGTCTCAGTGGCAGGAGAGTTCCCACGGCTGTAGTAACTAAGCTGCTGGGGACTTCCACTGGGAATGTCTGGCAGCTTGTTGTGCACAAGAAAGTGGCTTCACTGTACTTATTCTCAGTATAGACAGCAAACTGTCCCTCTGTTCTCACTGAAGGGAATCTTGGCCCACAACCAATTGCTACAGGTTCACATTCATGTTAATGAGAGCTACTGATGTCTCAGACACTCTGCTTGCATCTGAGCTGCGGCGAGCAGGTCCCTTGTGAGCCCAGCCCTGTGAAACAATGATACTTTGTGGGGTTTTCAGCCCAGAATGATGAGTGGCTGGGTTGCAGCTACACGATGCAAGTAGTTTGTGTCCTGTGCAGAAAAAAACCCTGCCACAAAGCTTCTTGGCACAGTTTTAGAAGGTTGTCCTGGGTCGATGGAGCCAAGCTGAGCGTGGGCCATGTGTATAGTGTTTAACCAGTTCATGTGTATAGTGTTTAACCAGTTCATGTCAGTTATTCCAGTGTTTTGGAAGTCCACTTGTTCTATGAATTGAAATGGGTTAGTTCTAGAATTGTTGACTTTGAACATAAACGGTTTTCTTCACCCAACCTCTCAGATGAAAGGAGTTAACCTATCCTGTGTGCGAACGTGCATGGTGGTTGCAGAGGAGAGACCAAGGATTACACTAACACAGTCTTTCTCCAAGTTATTCAAAGACCTGGGCCTCTCTGCTCGTGCAGTAAGCACTACCTTTGGGTGCAGGGTCAACGTAGCAATTTGCTTACAGGTGAGATAAAATTCTTTATTCCTTATACAGAATCTCTGAGAACTTTATAGGAAATCATTCGTATGAGTTCTTTTCTAAAGAGCTAGAGCTCCATTGCTTTCTTGCCTCATCACCAAGTAAATAAGCTCTGTAGATGTGCATTATGGTAGTTTCACTGTTCTGTACTAATGGAGCAATTGATTTCCCCTTCTAATACAGAGGATCAGTATTAAGAAACTTGTTTCCTTCCATATATATGTTGAATTAAATGGAAGAAAGAATTCCTTAAATAAATCCCAGGAAAATTGGTAAAGATGTCAGGTATTTTACTTTTAAAGATCTCAGATGAGTATCAGCAACATGCAAATACATTTATCTCACCTCGTGTGAGAGTTGGACTTCTTTTTACAATTAAAGTTATAAATTGGAAGCTTTGAGGGGGATAATATGTAAATACATAAATGTACAAACACCCTCGCCTCACAGACTGGAGATCATAGTGTCTATGGTTTCTGTCACACATATTAGAGGAGAAGAGGTTTTTAACAGCCCTTAGAGAGATGGTTATAAAGAAATGTGGCCAGAGCAATTTTATGAATTGGTAGATGGAAAAATAGAAAGGATATAGATGAAATTAAGAAATTCATTAAATAAGGCATTTCAGATGCCAGGTGCCAAGAACGGCTTTCTGAATTGGCTGTCTAAATAAGAATTCTAGAAGCCAGGTTTGGATAGTTGCTGTTCAGACTGCACAAAGAAGAGGGGTAAAACCATCAGTTTTTCTGCAGGATGTTAAATGACAATGTGAAAAGTAGTGCAAGAAAACTGTGAAGACTGAAGGTTCCCCTTCATTTTATACCTTTTCATCTTTGTTCTCCATTCTTGAGCCCTTTATTAGTGTTTTGGGTTTTATTTAAGCCTCTTTTCCCCATTCCAAAGTGATACCTGTATTTGACTTTTTAAATCATGGAATTTCTGTGCCTACAGATGAATAGTCAAACTGAATGGGTGTTCGATACAACTTAGCATGCAAATAAATGCATAGTGTCTTCCAACCTTACTGAACTGTTCTACTGAGAAAGTGTTTCAGAAGCTGCAAGCAGCCTTTAGATGCAGATGGAAGGATAAGGCAATAGGCATTATATATTATCTGCCTTAAAACTCTTCTTGTTTATTAACTGGGACTTCCATGTTTCCCAGTGAACCACTTAAAAGTAATGTGAAATGGAAACTTTCTGTTCACTCTATAACAGTATGAGTTTTGTTTTCTGTCTGACTGTGTGTATCTTACGTTTCCAGTGCCTCTTTGTTTGTATTTTCTTTTTTCCCCTTTCTCTCTGTTTCACACACTTTGATGGCCTCTGTTACTTCTGTTTGTGGTCCTGCTGTCAGCCAAACAGGCTGGGCAAGCTGGCTGAACAGGTATAGTGATGCATGTGTACTTGTAATGTCCTAAAGTCGGTCTGGTTCAGCAGTATTATTCTGTAATGAACGTATGTCATTTGAGATTTGTCATCTGGAATAGATGAAGGGAGATTTTTTTTCTTCTAAAGAAGTTCAGTCTTACAAAGAGCACTTGTAGTTGAAGTTCCAAACCTCTTTCTCAAACGAGCCAGAAAGGGAGCTATAGCAGTGATTAAAGTTACCAAATGGTATATTCCTAGAGATACAGCTCATACTGTTTGTTTGTGTGGCCATCAGTGTCACTGAGCCTCAGCAGTGCTATGAAAGTACAAGGGAATATCGTAAAGACATTCTCTAGCAGCACAGTCTTGAGCTGATGGCAAAGTGGCCTCATTTGAAGTATTTCTGTAATGAGAAATGTGCTGGGGGCAGGGGGGGACAGTCACCAAAGCTTTGCCTATTTTTGTAGCTTTAATATGCATTTCACAGTAGTTGCTGGCTCTCTTGAGATTCAGTTCTGCTGGGGAGTAAATAAAGTCCTCTGTTCCCATGGTGGGAAATGGGAAACTTCTCACCAGAGCTGGTCAGAAGATTTCTTCTGGGACTGCAACAAAGCTTTGCCTGTGCCCAGGCTGTTACTAACAGGAGCCCTGTCAAAATAGGGGCTGGTTGGAGTTACATTTTAGTTAAATGTTGTTAAATATTAGTAAACATTTTCTTCTAAGTTAAGAAAGCTGTTACAAAGCAGAACAGTTGAGCTTTGGGACAGGGGTTAAGGCCCTCATAGGTTTATGCTTACATGCTTTGCACTTGCTGTTTCTACAGGAGGTGCTTACCAAATTAAGACTTAACAATGTAAATATGTACTTCACTTGTGCATTCATTTACTGATTCCATAAAACATCAAAGCTTTATGGCAGTCCCTATAGTAAGGGGGGCTATTTTACTACATTTCTGATAGACTAGGGCAGCACTTTAGGTGTCAGTTAAAAAGGGAGAGGAATTTGTGAATTTATGTGGCTGTGAGAATGAGAACAGGATTTTCTGGTTTCTGCTGAATTTGTTTCTGCCTTCTTATTCTTAGGGAACAGCAGGACCAGACCCAACAACAGTCTACGTAGATATGAGAGCACTTCGACATGACAGGTACAGATTATGTTAAAGCATTAACTACTTAATGCTCCTCCTGTGGAGCATGAAGTTCAGCCTCATTGCCTTGAAATGCTCTTGGCAGCAACTAATCTGTCATCACCATATACAAGGAACTCCATCCTAGAGGATGAGAGCTCTGTGCTGGAATTGGTCCAGCATCTCTTCCTTCATCACTTGTTCTGCTGTTGCTCTCTAGAACCTCTCTTAATTTGCTGCCTGTTCATCAGTCCCATATAATCTAGACCCATTTGCTGTTTCTTACCTCGTCATACGCTTACCAGAAGGTGAGTTTGCCAACTGGGTGGTTAGTCACGGAACCACAGTAACATTTGAAGTAGTCAGAATCTCTGGTGTCTCTCAGGCAACCTCCTGCTCAAAGCAGGACCAACTTCAAGATGGTATGAGTTTACTGAGGGCCAGGAGCAGTTCAGTACCAGAACATCTCCAAGAATAGGGATGCTCCTTCTGTGTGTGTTTGTGCATGTGCGTGTATGTGTGTGACTGACACTCCACTCAGGGGAAGTCTTCTTTAGTGGCACTTCCCTTTTTGCATATTATGCCCCTGGCCTCTCCTCCTTATAGTGAGCAACTCCAAAAAATCTGGCTCCATGTTCTCTCTAACAGTCCTTTAGGTAGTGGTAAATTAGAATCTCCCTTAGTTGTTTGGTTTGGTTTGTGGGTTGGTGGGTTTTGACTCTTCCCTTCAGACAAAAGCAACTCAATCCCCTCAGCCTTCCCAGACCCAATAAATTGATGTCAGGCCTGTACTACAGCCTATCAAAACACACACACATGTACACACATGTCATCTGGAAACGTGCCACAGATACATCATTCTATCAGTTGTAATTCTGTGGTCATTATTTTCATATTAACTTGTCTCTCAGCTTAGTTAACAAAAGTGCTAGCAGCACCAAATTTAGAGTAAGACTCTAAGTTTACCAGGGTGCATGCATATATGTACTTTTTTCTGTACTTAAGCATATCAAGACTTGTGTCTTGATAAATCAAAATTTAAATAAAGCATTTGCTTTATTTTCTTTTAAATTGATAATGTTAAATTAGGGGCTTATGTTAACTGGGAGCTTTTGTGACTAACTCATCTCTAATTTTTGCAAGCTTAAATCTTAGCTGTTCGAAGACAAGCTCTTCACCACGTTTAGCATGACCCTGCTTGGCATCTGAACAGATCAATGTAAACTATGGTCATTTTCTCCTTCTTGAATGTATCACTATGACTTGCATGGTATATATTCTTTTTCAAACCAAGTTCAGCTGTAGCCTCAAAGCTGCCACTGCTTTAGCTTTAGCCTATAGATGTAGGGATAGTCTAATATGACATGATGTATAGGAGCTGCCTCTTTTGTGTGCCTCCTCTACTGCGCTCAATTCTTGTTCCTTCTGCAAATGTGCTGTCTTCGTAAGTTATGCTGCTAATGTGCTGCACGGTGTCACTTAATTCTGTCTAGGCTGCTTGCTCTTCACTTTTTGTAATTCCTACTGCCTCTCTGCCATGGGTCTGTGTGGCAAGCAGAGGTGCAACAAAGTCCAGCAAAGAAGGTGAATGTAAAATGCTGGTGGAACTGCAACCTTCAAGCTCTGTTGGAAACAGTAACTCATCTCTCCAGAGAGCTGTTTCTGCTTCCTAAAAGAAACATGGTCTGTGGGAATGCAAATAGAGAAATCTTGAAGACAGCTAGAACTCTTTTAACTTACTGCATTATGAATAACTGAGCAAATTGGCTGGCATCATAAGAGTTTGGTCAGTGCAGCTAGGGATAGGATAATACCTGAACACATCTCTTTAAGTTTCTAAATCCTTGTACAAATATATTCTCTTATTTTTTCAGGGTGCGTTTGGTAGAGAGAGGTTCTCCACACAGTCTGCCACTTATGGAGTCTGGGAAGGTGAGAGCTTGAGAGCATCCTTCCTCCTCATGACCATTACCCAGATAGTGAGCTGCTTCAGCTGGACCTCAGTACAAAATCTGTGCCACAAGCTTCATTAATCACAGTATGTCTAGGAGAGGCACTGGAGAGAGCGCGAAATGAACAGCTATTAAAATGAAGCTGGGTGCATGAAGTGAAGCAATAGGATATGTTGCTAAAACTGAAAATATCAGAGGCCGTCATGTGGAAGGCGTTTTTCAGGTGTGAAACAAACTTCAAGCCAAAAGCTGCAAAATAGGTCTTGGACTTGGAAAAAACTGAGCAACTTGGTAGTAAGATATGGTTGATATCTGTGGTACAGAGAAGAGTTGAAAGAGCAGACTGCATAGATTGTTGACTTCTGTGGCTCTGTATTATTTTCTTTTGATGAATTCAATTTCTCTTAACTTCTGTTTGCTTCTTATTCCAGATTCTTCCAGGGGTCAAGGTCATCATAGCACACACAGAAACCAAGGGGCCTCTGGGAGACTCGCATTTAGGAGAGGTAAAGCTTTGATGCTGTTGTAGTGATTTAATATATAGATAAATCATGTCAGATAAATGCCTATCTCTTAATCACCTTAATGTGGCAAGTGAATAACCTCTGCAGAGCTGGAACAGTTTACATACTTGTATGTATGTCTGCATGGTTTTCTCCCTCCTCTGCCAAACTATGCATATATATTTATATAAAACTCTTTTTGACTCCTTTTTCCTGGTCATTTTCTGTGAGGCAGAAGTTAATGACTTATTTTAATAAGACTACTCCTGGCATTTTAGGAGCAACAAAATTTTCAGTGGAACAGATCTTCTAAATCTAGAAATGCTGCTGCCTGGGTCTGCCAATATAATCAGTGTTTCTATGAGAATTATTCTCTTTTGGTTTCTTACTTTGGTTTTTTAACTCCTAGATATGGGTGAGTAGCCCACACAATGCTACTGGTTACTACACAGTTTATGGAGAAGAGGCACTGCACGCTGATCACTTTACTGCTCGCTTGAGTTTTGGAGACACTCAGACCATATGGGCTCGGACTGGGTACCTTGGCTTTCTGCGCAGAACAGAACTTACTGATGCTAGTGGAGGTGAGAGAAACCAAATGTACTTGAACAGGCATGTGTTGTAAACTCCTTGGGGTAGTTGAGCTAGCAAAGACAAAGCTGTCCTGCAAGTGTCCTGACTTCCACCAGAGGAAAGTGCTGGATGTAATAGGTATCGATTACTTGCTACCACTCAGAGCTGGTAGAGCATGATAAAACACTCGAGCAAGGGGCTCTGAGTTTTCCCCCCTCTCATTTTCTAGGGTAGTGACCTAACCTGCAGGACACGGTTCTGCACAGGATGCTTTGGTGGAATTGTCCTACCACTGTTCAAAGTGAAAGGGCTCCCTGTTCTTGAGAAAGCTGGTAGCTGAGAAACTGGAATCCATGAGCAGGCATTCTCAAAGGAAGAGAGGTGACAAGGCAGCATATTACTATAGCAAGGTTTTGTGCCTTGGAGGTTTCTGAAAAATCATATAGAGATGTTTATCCCTGTGGAACAATCCCAGTTGTCCTTGAGTTTGTCAGCATTTGAGAGGCTATATATGGTGAACTGTCACAGACACGTACGCAGGAAACACAAGCACTTTTTTTATCTCAAGTTACATGGTTGAGCAGAATTATAAAACAGGTACAAAAAAAACCAAAGTTGAACTGAGCAGAGTTACTGGATGGACGTGGTAATGAGGAGAGCATGGCCTTAGGAGAGCTTTGCTTATTTAACCTGGCAAAGCTAGGGCTGAGGAGGAGATAGAGCTGTTCTCACAATATTAACTATGGGGAACTTCAGAAGCTGAGTATTGCTGGTATGAGAACAGTGGGTTTAAGCTGGTTTTGAAAAGAAAAATAAAAGTTACCTCTGGAAATTGGAAATATTCCTGTCGATCAGAGGAGAGAAGTTCTCTGGGAAGAAGAGTGAGACAAAACCATGTTTTAACAGTGTATTTTGAATGGATTTATGAACTGAGATTGCATGAGAAAAAGGACAGTATTAGATTACCCAGAAATTCTTTCTAGTCTGAATTCACTTGCTTGGAGTCAATAGGCAGAAGTGCTAAGTGACCTCTTAATTCTCTTCTCTCCAAATGCTAGAGCTTGATGTGTATTACAGGCTCTCCTACGAAGCACCTTAGAACATCAGCAATAAGCACATACAAATGACCATGTTTGTTCAGTAGATCTGATGGTGTTTCTGATGTCTGCTATGTTGCAGAGAGGCATGATGCCCTGTATGTGGTAGGCTCTTTGGATGAAACACTGGAGCTCAGAGGAATGAGGTACCATCCCATTGATATAGAGACCTCTGTAATAAGAGCGCATAAAAGCATTGCAGAATGGTAAGAGCCTCAGTATTACTTTTCTGTATTCTTTTATTTCTTCTAAAGCAGCAGAAATTAAGCTTCATGGAACAGAGCTTAGACTGAGCTTATTGTAGAGTGAACTCAGGAAGTTCTCATAGAAACTGCTGCAGTGAGAGTAACTGAAATATAATGTCCCTCTTGACCCTGCCTCCAATGCTAAAAACAAAATAAAGCCCAAACCTTTATCAGAGTTTGATCTTCATAGTCCAAAAGACAGGAATGGCAGGATGGGAACAGGGCAGCACAGCCTTGACTTCTGGATGTGGTAAACACATCTTCAGGATTTCAGCCTGGGGAACAGAAGGCTCCAAAGAGACCCATGAGCAGCTCCCAGTGCCTAAAGGGGCTACGAGAAACCTGGAGAGGGGGGCTTTGGACAAGGGCCTGTAGGGACAGGACAAGGGGAATGGCTTTAACCTGCCAGAGGGTAGATTGAGATGAGCTCTCAGGCACAAGTTTTTCCCTGTGAGGGTGCTGAGGCACTGGCACAGGGTGCCCAGAGAAGCTGTGGCTGCCCCATCCCTGGCAGTGTTGAAGGCCAGGTTGGACACAGGGGCTTGGAGCAACCTGCTCTAGTGAAGTTGTCCCTGCGCACTGGCAAGGGGTTGGAGCTGGATGAGCTTTAAGGTCCCTTCAAATGCAAATCATTCTATGATTTCTTGAATCGTTTCATCTAACTTACATTATTATCACGTGTTAACGGATGATGTATGTCACTTGGCTGTAGTTTCTCTTCAGTCTTGAAGCGGCAGTGTTTACTTGTAAGCTTTGGGAGGTTTTGTCTTTCCATAAGATGATTCTGAAGATTTATACAGGTGCTTTAATCAAGTGTACACACACCGAGTGTGAAATCTTCCTGTTTTAGTACACAAGTGCAGAGGACTTTTAAATACATGACTGTGGACATGTAAGAGAAAAGGACCTACTGGTATTTTATACATGGACAATTAAACAGTGGCAGAATATTCCAAGAACTTACAGCTTTTATACTCCCTGATATATTAATGTTTTCACATTAATATTCTATCACTTGTTCTCATTTCTTATGTTGTTCAAGGGCTTATGAAATGGTCTTTCCAGTGAGTCCCTCTCTGATAACTGGCTTCCTTTGACTGTATTTTTTTCTCACTGTTTCTGTTTGTATCATGCCAACAGTGCTGTGTTTACATGGACCAACTTGCTTGTAGTGGTTGTGGAGTTGGAAGGCTCAGAACAAGAAGCGTTGGACCTGGTTGCTCTGGTAACAAACGTGGTTCTGGAAGAGCATTATCTCATAGTAGGTGTTGTAGTCATTGTGGACCCTGGTGTTATTCCTATCAATTCCCGTGGTGAGAAACAACGGATGCACTTGAGAGACGGGTTTTTAGCTGACCAGTTGGATCCTATTTATGTTGCCTACAACATGTGAAAAGAGAAGAATCACACCAAGGCTAAAGCACCAAAATAAAGGGACTTTCCAAATAGTAACGTTGGAACCCATTTTCTGTGGTTTTAAAAGCTGTTGAAAGGGAAATGGAGATGCTCATCTTCACAGACCTTCATCTCTCAGATTGCATTTGCTTTCATAAATCCATTGTAACAGTTGCAGCTGACTTAGAATGGAGAGTTTACTGAATTCCTGAAGGAAGCCTGTGAGAACTGTGATGGACCAGCGTTTTTTCTACACTCATTCTGAATGTCAGTACTTGATGCACTGCATAAAAGGACATAAAGTGGGGTGGGGAGAAAACACCAGCTGTGAGGACAACTCCTGGAAACAGTACTGAGTCGTGAGTACCCGTTTGGAGTTCACCCTCCATGTGATTGTTTGCAATATATTGGCAGTATCTGGGTTCAGGCGTCGCTTTCAAGACTGCACACATCTCTGCCATATTCTCTACTGTAATGAAAGGAATTTTGCACATATTTGCAATTTTAAAAATGCAGCCTTTATATTTGAAATCACTGACTTACCCCCATTCAGAAGAAAGAAATTCAGTCCAATCCCAGGGTCAATATAACAACAATTATGCTGCTGTTCAGCTTTTTTTGTACCAAGCAAAAATACTGCAACTGTAAAAACGTTCCTTATTGTGCCATGCTGGACTCTGTAATGCTCTAAAGTTTGTAATAAAATATAAATTAATATCCAGTTTTAACCACTCGATGCAGGAGCCTTCACTGCTCTTACTGTTGTTAACTTCAAGTTGCTTGTTTTCATAGCGTTAGCTGTGCTCTGCCCCACATAAAAACAAGCATTTGAAAATTCATTCCAAAGCCAACAATCTCTGAATGGTTCCTAGTAACATTTATGAAGCATGGTCTTACAATATGTTTTCTTTGAATATCCTATGCTAAACTGATTATAGTGCTTTTACTGGGATTTTTTTCCCCGCCATGGGAAGTATACTCAGTGTTAGTTAGCTTGATCTGCTGTGGTACAAACTCCCTTGTTTTTTAGCATATTCAGACTGTCTTTTTCAAGCTGCAGTGCCCAGTTGGTTGGGTTACACTTGACTAATGAGAGTTACGAAGTTTCTGCCTGATGTAACACTGCAGCCCACCTAATTCAGAAAGAGAATGTGAAGTGATTCAAATACTTCCATGTATTCCAAGGTAAGCAGGAGGCTAACAAATAATTATTTTTATAGAGTTGTTGAAGAGCTACATAATTTCTTTTATATATATATAATGCATGAGTTTGGCAAAAGAGCCAGGTTACTCTGCAAGGCAATTATGCCTGGATCAGTGCCTAAGGAAGATGGATGTCATTCTCCCAATATGAGGGTATCGAATTGACTCTCTGTCAAATATAAACTATGAAATCTTCAACAAAAAGCTTCCATCTATAGTAGTTCTTTGCCCTTGTGGTGTTTGGCTCTGGTGTATTATACAGCTGCATACTCTGACTGTAATTATGTACAGAACTTGAGTAACTTATTAAATACAGCAACTTCTAACAGCGGGCTGTGGGACACTGCTTGTAACAGAACAGCTGGCGAAAGGAAAGAACTACCTAAACCCAATTTTAATAGTGTAGGTTTTTAGCAAATAAAGCGTTGTAAGATTTTTGTATTGAGCTACAGCTGGCAGTGAGACGAGTTGCCTTGTAAACTAAACCTAAAACAGAAAGCACATTAAACAGTTCAAAACAGTCTGGCTTGCAGAGTGCTGAAATGCTGTTAGATTAAAAACGCAACTCCTCCATAGTGCAGTTTTCACCAGTGTTTTGGAGGGTTTTAATGGCTGAAGAGCCTTTTTGCTGCAGAATTTCATTACAATTAAAGCAGTTGCCCATCCTCAAAGCCTGGCCGTTCCCGAGTTTAGTGTGTTCTCAGTATGCATCGCCATGCTCCGGGCCACGGCACTGCCCTGTGTGGGGATCTGTGGCAACTGCCACAGACCAAAAAGGTGAACATCCCTCTCCTCATCCAGGCGCCACTTACTTCCCACAGCAAATCCCGCTCGGAGCCGTACGACACCGCTCTGCGGCAGCACGGACGGAGATGGCACCGGTGGGCCGGCCAGGACACGGCTCCGCCTCGCCTCCGCTGTCAGCCACCCCTCAGGGAGAGGAGGCGCGACACAAAATGGCGGCGGCCGCTCCGCCCCGCTTCCTACCGTCACCATCGTCCGCCGCCGCTGCCGTGTGGGGCCGCCATGGGGCCGGGCCGACGGTCCCGGGGCTTTGCACTCCCCGCAAGTGCGAGCAGTGCGGGAAGGCGATCGCGCAGAAGACCGCGGTGGCCAAG
The DNA here is from genome assembly GCA_032466535.1 of Forpus xanthops. NCBI lineage: Eukaryota > Metazoa > Chordata > Aves > Psittaciformes > Psittacidae > Forpus > Forpus xanthops. Next base: position 14,690 of record JASSUY010039317.1, on the reverse strand, counting down.
CACCGCTGTATGCAGAGCGGGGAGAGGCCGCAGGGCTGCGCGCTCTGCTTCAACGCGTCCTCATCACACCTCACCCTGCACCTCCGATCCCACACGGCAGAGCCCAAGGGCGGGTGTCCTTCCTGCGGGAAGCTGTCCTGCAGTCATCCCGCTTGGCGTGCCACAAAGCCATCCACACCGGGAGAGAACCTTCCAGTGCCACAAGTGCGGGAAGAGCTTCCTCTCCCTCACGCGCCTCGTGTGGCACCGGCTCCTGAAGGAGCTTCGTGTGCTCTGCCTGCGGGGAGGCCTTCAAGCAGCACCTGAAGGCACAGGAGGTGCGGAAGCCTCAGCGCTGCTTGCTCTGCAACCGGTTGTATGCCAGGGTTTCTGCTTTGAAAACCACTGTGGAAAGCACCAGCAGGATGAGGAGAGGCCTGACAAGGCAAAGGCATGTGAGCAAGCTCACTGGGCTGACCTGAAGCAGCAGCAGGAGGTGGAAGGGGTGTAAAAGTCACTGAAGCAGGAACTGTTCTCGGCCCTCCACACCGTGGCTCCCAGGAGGTAGTGTGGTTTACTTCTTATCGAAAGAAAAGGACGTGTTGCAGGTGACCATGTTTCCAAATGTGATGTGGGGTTCAACACAGACAAATCTGTGGGGTGCAGCACAGTCACTGTGGTATGCAGAATCCTCTATGGTTCACCAGCCCCAGTAGTTTGGTTTTGTGTCAGCATCATTTTCTACCACAGACTTCCAGGGGTTGCTGACCAAAGCACCTGCTTTAACTCAGACTGAATGGGGAATGCTGCTTTGCGTGTTGAAATAAATGAAGTCTCTTAAATGAAGGCAAAGGTTTTGGAAGAGGCAAGAATGGTGGCACAGAAAACAGGTTTATACCAACAGTGGGTTTAGGAAACAGGCATGAATTTGTCCTGCAAAATGGGGTTTGTTTTTAAAAGCACTGTACATGGTGAGAAGATGGCATCTTTGAGCCTTTTCACGTTTTCACACTCTTAATTACCACAAGGCATTGTACTTAGCATAAAGATAATGCTGTCTATGACGCACTTTTAAAGCACGGTAGGTTTACTGCCAAAGTAACTTCACTCACCTTTCACAAAACTAATGAAGAAAGGTGCCAAAAATCTGTCATTCATCTTAAAATTGATTGAGTTTGACATCTGAAATGTCAGCGTGAAACAAAAGTGCAAGAATTTGTTTGTTTACTTGTTTATACCTGATCTTTCAGGAATGTAAAATGTAGTAACAAGGGAATTCTGAGCCCTTCACTATCACCATGACACAAAAAGGTTGCTGTCCAAGTATAAGGCTTCAGGTTTACTCTGGGGTGTGAGATTTGACGCCATTGAGTACTAAGGGACTTTGCAAGCATTACTAAAACTGCTCTTACTGCAGCCAGTGTTCCTTGTGAGCCAGCACTTTGTACTGACACTTACAAGTTCCATGCAGTAGCAACACTACTATGAGGCTACTTTATGCCTTTATTTATTGTTTGTTGTTACCTAGGAAAGAGCATGAAGAAAGGAAGCAGTGAGTTCATTTGAAGTTCACAGCCCTAATTTTCTGTTCCATGTCCCCAGTTCTCTGTACCAAGTCTGATTATTTTAGTGCTATTTCTCTGCCATTGTGTGAAAACGTGTATGCACTTTAAGGATCTGTTTGAGAGGCTTCTGGTTTTGGTTTCTAGAGCATATTTACAGCTCTGTTTTAAGGCCAGAAAATGAATCTTTTGAAAGCTTGCACATACAAAGTATTGCAGTATGTCAGGCCATAAACCATGTTATAGAATCATAGAATAGTTAGGGTTGGAAAGGACCTTAAGATCATCTAGTTCCAACCCCTCTGCTATGGGCAGGGACAAAACCACCCAAGGCTCTGTCCAACCTGGTCTTGAACACCACCAGCGATGGAGCATTCACGACTTCCCTGGGCAACCCTTTCCAGTGCCTCACCACCCTTACAGTAAAGAACTTCTTCCTTATATCCAGTCTAAATTTCCCCTGTTTAAGTTTGAACCCATTACCCCTTGTCCAGCACTACAGTCCCTCATGAAGAGTCCCTTCGCAGCATCCCTATAGACCCCCTTCAGTAGATGACAAAACTAGGTTGCACCTAAGAACTGATTTACAGCTAACACAAATGTATTAGATAATCCTGAAGTGTAAAAAAAGAGGATTTACTTGATGCTGGGTATAGCAAGGTGTAACTCTTACTGTCAGACTGGTGTTTCTATTCAGCTGGTGAATATGCTTTAGATGTTTCCATGGTCACGTATTTCAGATGAGATGTTTCTAAGGCAGTTTCTTTTTATGGCAAATTCTAATGTAAAGTTTTGCTTCAGCCTTTCAATTCTGTTTGGTGACCAGGTGTGTTGTTTAGGAGGAACTAGGCACACTGGGGCTCATTTCCAATTCAGTTATGCCAGTGCCATATATGAGCAGGGTTCTATCTTTTTGTTTCAGTACATGTTATTAAAATCATATATGCCACTGTCATTTCCTTCAGTCCCGTTTTAATTCTTTTCTCACCTAAACGTAAAAGTTTGCTGATGAAAATGAAAAATATTTGCTAATTTTTTAGCATTCCTTAAAACTCTGCTTGCAAAATAGGGATTTGTTTTTACTTCTGGCATTTTTCTCTGCCAAACCCAGGTAACGGCGCCGTAGTGATTGTGTCTGTACTTTGGAATGTGGCGTACCCACATGCGGAATCAAGATTTCAGTGGCAAGCAAACATAAAAGTGGCCTTTTAAAGATCAGGATTTCAGTTTAACAAGGTTTATAGATTTTAAAGATCAGGTTTATATCAGGTTGCTGCTGAATCGTTTTGGAGGTGGTTTGGCTAAAAAACTTCCCCTTCTGCTGTTCTACTTCCTTGCTCTCTCAGCTGCCTTCCCCCTGCAGTCTATACTGTTGGGGATGCAGATGATTTCAGACACTGTACTGTAAAATCCAGTATTGAGAGTACTTCACAATGGAAAACCTGAAAATGCGCTCTAATGCCCCGAATGTTGCAGTACAGTGCAACACATCCTTCTGATTTAATTTGTGTTGGAGGGGCAGATTCAATCTGTGGATCATTCACTGCCATTTCCTTATGAAATGCGTTTTTCAGTGTAACATGCAGAGGAAGCAGGAAGGTGCTTCCATGTCACTGCAGTGCTGGGATGGAGGAGCACATCTCGGTGCCATTATAGCGTGGAGCTCTAAAGGTATGGGAAACGTGTCTGTGCCATTATTTTACTCCATCCAGCAAGGCTGGGAATGTTCCTTTCGGGAGTCTGTAAAAACCCACCGTTAACTTGCGGATGATTTGTGGAAAAAGCATGTTTTGCTCTGGAGATCCATTATCTTCTCACTGTCATTCTGTGACTTCAGTCTGGATGCGCTTCCATCAACAGGTAACAGGATGAAGAATGTTTTTCAGGTGTGCTCACAGCAATGGTCAGCACCCCCAGTACAATCAGACCCAATGTGGGAAGACATTTTTGGGGGGTCTGACCAGCTGATCACCACCATGTGGGTTTTACAAGAGCTGCATGGGTTTTGTTTTCCTGGCATTTTGTCTGTGATGGGAAGTTTCTATGGGCTTTTGTCCAGTCCTTGTCAGGGTGGATGTACCTCCCACACCTGATAAGAGACACAAACTCTGGATGTTTAGATTGGATATTAGGAGCAATTCCTTCCCCAAAGAGCAGTCAGGCATTTTAACTGTCCCTGGAAGTGTTCACACACCATGTAGACAAGGCCCTTAGTGACATGGTTTAATGGTGGCCTTGGCAATGCTGTAGTAAAAGGTTGGACTTGATGATCTTAAAGGTGTTTTCCAACCCGTATTCTCTTGTGCCAGGTAAAGACTGTGAATTCCCAGTAGTGGTGCCAGTGAGGATCAGCCTTACTGGCAGAAACGTGCAAAGCTGTGCTGTGTCACTCCCTGCTTCTACTGTCTTGCTCACAAGGGAATGCTCCGTGTGTCCCTGGATCTGCAGGCTTCAAGCCATGCTGCTGCACAGCTGTGCAGAGCTACTGAAGAGGCTGTCTTGGGGAAGGATTCCTCACCGTGTGAGCACTGCTGGTGGGGTGAGGCAGAAGGCAAGTGGGACTTGGAGACCTTTCAGGCAGCCTTAGGTTCAGGCTTAAGAGAGGGTCCCATGAACCCTGGCCTGGCCTTGGGGACACTGTGACAGGCAGCCGCCCCCTTCACTGTGCCCCCACACTGCTTCAGGTCTGTGCATGTGTTGGAAACGGCTGAATCAAGATGAGGATGTTAAAAATGTGGTGGAAGTAACTCAGATGCTGAACAAGTTCTCAGCAAATGGACACTCCCCTGGCATGGCATAGCTAGGTTTTAATTGCAGATGCTGTACAAGATGTCTTTTTTGCATGCATGTCTGCCCCAGTGTCTCCTTTCATAGGTTGAGGGAGGCAGATGAGAATAACGAGAGGGTCCGCATGCAAAGACATGTCATTTTGTGCATGAAATCATGAGATGTGTAATGAGGTAGAAAAAAACATCTGTGGGCATCTTTGTTGTGAATTTGTCACTAGATGCTGCTAGCCATGAATGCCTAACAGAGCTATTGCTAAACTGCACAGCAAATGCACTGGACAAGGCTTCAGGGGAATTGTCTTAGGTTTCGTTTTGGCTTTGCAAAGGTTCATCAGTGCAAGCCCATGGCTGACCCCTGGCAGCAGTGTGCTCATGCTGAACAGCACCAGCCCCATGTAGGTGCATTGTGCTCTTTTGGTGTTGCAGGTATACCAGCCAGTCTGGACAGCCACAGTGATGCCAGGGAAGAGTCAAAGGGTCCATGCCCAACAAGCAACCCAGGAGCATGACCTGCAGCAGTGCTTGAGGCAGCATACTCCAGCCTGCTCCTGTGACAGTGGAGGCAGCATACTCCAGCCTGCTCCTGTGACAGTGCAGGCAGCTGGGGAGCTGCATGGGACAAAAGGACATACTTTTCACCAGAGACCAAACCAACATTTTATTCTCACCATTTCCACGCACTGGAGGCTCTGGTCTACGTTAAAGCACTGTGGTCACATTGGGTAGATCCCCTCATGCCTTCTGACTGAGCCTGGAGACCTTCCCAAAGCACTTCCCGGGCCCAGTGGTTGTCCCTAAGGCAGGAGCCTCGTACACTTTTGCTTCCAGACTGCAGGCTGCTAAAAGCAGGAGGATTCATTGGCAAGAGAAGAGCCTGGGCTGTTAGGTAGTTATGCTTTGCCTTTCAAGCCAAGGGTGTCTCAATTTACCAAGAAGTGTGTGAGCTCTGCTGAGCCCCATGACAGGAAGGGCTGTGCTGTTTGTGTTAGTACCATGCACAGGGCAGTCGGACCCCATAGGAACCAACGGGAGCCTTTCTGCTCAGGCCAGAACCAGGCTTCTGTAACTAGCCCCTCTGCATGACCTCCTGCTTCAGCCCCTGAATTCCTCTCTTCCCTTTGCAGGCAAGCTTGGATCACAGCATCCTCCAGCCTTGTGTACATTCCTGGCATACAGCAGCATGGAAGGAGCTGAAGACAAGGCATTCTTACACCACATCCAGCCAGGTGGGCACTTTCCTTAACCATGTAAGGGATTCTTGTTCACAAAGCCATAGAACTTAATAAGCTACTTAAGTCTAGCGCAAGCTTAACTCCAAGGAGCCCCAGTCATTTTCCCAGAGGAACGATGCTGCTCTGCTCCTCTCCAGCATGAGCGGGAGGTGCTCACCTGTCTCCCACCAGCTCACTCATGCTCAAAGAACTCGTGACAGGCAGCAGTGACCATCGCAATGAAGGCTACAAACTCCTGGAAGTCGCATTCTGCATCCCCATCACTGTCCAGTGCTTCCATGACTTTGTCCACAGTCTCCTGGTCTTTGATCTCCTGAAGGGATAGAAAGAGGCAGCCAAAGCTGGGGGAGGATCAGAGTGAGGCCCAGACTGTGCCATGTCCCAGTTTCTCGAGTGCTCTCATGGCTGAATCGGCTCAGACACATCCCTAATAGCTGATGGTTCCCCACCTGTGCTGGGTATCACCCTGTTCCTTGCCATCATCTGCAGCTGGAATCACAGCCACAGCTTCCACTGGGAAAGGACATCTGGAGTCCCTCGGGGCTCCCCCCTTCCGAGGGAAGGAAATTTCATAGAACAGTAGAATCCCAGACTGGTTTGTGTTGGAAGAGACCTTAAAACCCATCCACTTCCAACCCCTGCCATGGACAGGGACACCTTCCACTAGAGCAGGTTGCTCCAAGCCCCTGTGTCCAACCTGGCCTTGAACACTGCCAGGGATGGGGCAGCCACAGCTTCTCTGGGCTTCTTTTCGCTGTGCCAGTGCCTCGGCACCCTCACAGGGAAGAGCTTGTATCTAAGAGCTCATCTCAGTCTCCCCTTTGGCAGGTTAAAGGCATTCCCCTTGTCCTGTCCCTACAGGCCTTTGTCCAAAGCCCCTCTCCAGGTTTCTTGTAGCGACTTTAGGCACGGAGCTGCTCTAAGGTCTCCCCTTAGGGAGAGTTCTCTTCTCCAGGCTGAATCAGCCCAGCTCTCTCAGCCTAATTTCTCTAGTATCCAACACAAACCAGAGCCCCCAGTGCAGTCTGTTGCTCTTGTTCTGCCACTTGCTGCTCCTGTGGAGCAGGAGCAAAGTGTTCAGTGTGCTGCTGCTCCAGCTTCCCCTTCCCCTGCACTTGTTTCCCATGGGAGATGGGGTTAGCAGAGCCTGGGAGCTGCTCAGCTGCATGGGGTGCAATACTTACACCAAGGAAATGGCTCAACTCATTGTTAATGAGCTCCTTCAGTTCTGACTTCTTCAGCTTGTGCTTGTCTCCCTCCTTCCCTGAGTATTGGTGGAAGGCATCGATGATGGCAATCATGGCCTTCTCCAGCTCAGACATAGTTGCAACGTGGCCCTGAGATCAGAGGGAGCAATGGGTACGTTAGCCTGGGACAGCTCCAAAAATGCTCTTTCCATTGCAAGTGTGACTGCCCGACAGCTTCCCCCATGCTTGGGCAGTGTTGGACCCCAAACTCAAACCATGCTGCTGAAAAGCACTCCTGGCAGCACTCACTTCAGGGAGGAAGATCCTGAGAAACCTTGGCTCTGCCTCCAGGAGGGATGGGGAGCCACAGCAGGAGGAGTGCCCTGTATAGGACACCAGGAGCGGACATATCCCCTGGGTGTGTTTGACACCTTGGGTGTCTGCATGGTTACAGTGAAGGAGAGCAAATGAGGAGAGGCCACATAGCCCTGGTGCCTTCCAGCAACGTGCTCCTGCGTCTTCTTCATGTGCAGACCTGCATTTTCTTTATATAGCAGATGGCATGTGTCACTTCATGTCTTCTTCGACCTCCACTGCTTAGCCCCATTGCTTTGTTCTCCTTGCCTGGGAGAGGGGCAAGCAGGGATTTCATCTCTCCACATAGAGCTTCAGAAAGGTTCTGCTTCCCCTCTGTCACAGACATGCTCACCTCTGCCCCTCTTGCCTGCAGAGCAGTCAGGGGAACCCAGCCAGGAGCTGGTTTCGATAGGTGCCAGCAGGACAAACTAAGCGCATCTCCTCTAACACACACACCCCACCCCCATCTCCCTTGATGTGGAGACTTGGGAATGCTAACCATTGAGGTTGCAGCATTTCCTGGAGGTTTCACAAACAAACCAGACAGATTCTCATGTAAAAGGGAGAGATGCAAAACCATATTCCCAAAAGCTATAGAATGCACTGGTGCTGGGAAGGGAGCAAGTCTTTGGTACTCAGCTAATTCATGCCCCACGGATAAACATTTCCTGCCCTGCAACCTGGCTCCCATTTCAAGGCTCGATGCTCAAAGAGCACTGTCATCCTGTGGCATGAGTCTCAAGCTAACACCTTCTCCCTTGCCGCAGGCAGTGCCAAGTCATTGAGACCATCTCCAGTCAGGTAGGAAATACTCCTAAAGCCCTTCAGGCATGCATCCTAACAATCGTTTGCCTGCTTGTGCCCTGCTGCTTCCTCTCTGCAAGGCTGAGGAGGGTTTCATCTCCCTGCTGCAGTGGCAGAGCTGTCGTGGTGCTCTCCACACCACCCTTCCCATGGCAGCAAGACCCCCATGTCCCAGTGCCCCAGCTCCCCGCGGCCCCTCTCACCTCCGTGCTGGTGTCGGGGCTGTGACACAGCAATGCAGCACAGCCAGGGGACTTGCTGCCTTCTTATTGACTGCAGTGCCTACAGCAGCAGAGGGCGGGGGCATTCAGAGCCAGCCCGGCACAAGGATGCACACAGAAATGCATTGACTCACTGCCAGCCCATGGCTGCCAGCGTAGGAGCTGCTCAGGAGAAAGCCACTGTTATGAGGAGCCAAAATAACTGGGCAGTCAGCAGGAGAGCAGCTTGTGCTGCTGTTCCCACCACAGTGAAGGCAATGAACTGAGAGCCATGGCTACGCTGGGGGCACCATCACCTTCCCAGCAATGCCCCACAGCCAGAGACTGGAGCGTGCAAAGGATGGAGCAGCCTATCCCTGTGGATAGGGTCCCAGGGCTGTGATATCCTCTGGAGCAAAGGTTTTTCATTGCTTGTGATGGCAACATCCATCAGGCAGCTTGTGCTTGCGGCCTCTATTAGCTTTGCTCTGCACCTCTGAGATGGGTCTGACTGTGTGTTCTTCGCCACCCGACATCTGGGGTCAGTGGGATGCTTTGGAGGGGGAATTGTGGTTGTACCAGGTTTCAAGGGGTGGAAGGACAGAGCTGGCAGCAGTCACACCTCCTTCCTGGTGCCTCCCTGATGCAGGGAAAGTGCCAAGTTCTGGGGTATGCCTTCCCATACCCTTACAAAAAGCCACATCAAGTGGGTTGGGGTTATGAGGCTGTGACCTGGCCAGTGGCTGTGACACATCCAGGCACATGGAGGGAACCAGGAACCTCCTGCTTGCATGCACCATGTTGTCCATGTCACAGCCACAAATGTGGTGTTGTGAGAAGTCCTCCGCCAGCTCAAGCAGCCACCACAGGCATTAAATGCCCTTTTATTGAAACCCAAGAGCTGTTAGTGTCCATTTCCACCACAGACTCCCCTGCAGGCTGGTGCACAGACCCGATGGCAGGTTCACACAGCGTGTAGAGGAGGCCCTCAGTGCCATGGGCTAGTGGTGGTCTTGGTAGTGCTGGGGAATGGTTGGACCTGATGACCTTAAAGGTCTTTTCCAACATGATTGATTCTGTGCAGCTCTGTGGGAGCCATTGGGCAGCCCAGCAGGGAACTGGGATCTGGAGGGGAGCAGGAGACAAGCAGCAAGAGCAGCAGAAAGCGCCTTTCAGCCAGGCTGTTCCTGGTAGCCCAGTACAATAGGGTGGTTGATAAACACAGAGAATGCACTGAGGAAAGCAGGTTTTCACTGTGCTTTATTGCCTAGCCTTGCTGTTTCCCAAACTGAGATGGGATGAGCCACAGCTGAAGCTGTTTGCTCTTACTGATGTGGTGTGTTTCCATTTAAGCCTTTTTCACTGCAGCCCAGGATCAGTAATTGCTTTTGCAGGTCGAAAGAGGTGATCCTGCCCCTCTACTCTGCTCTTGTGGGACCTCACTTGGAGTATTGTGTGCACTTACGGTGTTCTCAACATAAAAAGGACATGGAACTGTTGGAACAAGTCCAGAGGGGGGGCATGAGGATGATCAGGGGACTCGAGCACCTCCTGTATGAAAACAGGATGAGAGAGTTGGGGCTGTTGAGCCTGGAGAAGAGAAGGCTGCATGGAGACCTCCTAGCAGCCTTCCAGTATCTGAAGGGGGCCCATAGAGATGCTGGGGAGGGACTCTTCATGGGGGACTATAGTGATAGGACAAGGGGTAATGGGTTCAAACTTAAACAGGGGAAGTTTAGATTATATACAAGGAAGAAGTTCTTTGCTGCAAGGGTAGTGAGGCACTGGAAGGGAAGTTGTGAGTGTTCCATCACTGGCGGTGTTCAAGACCAGGTTGGACATAGCCTTGGGTGGCATGGTTTAGTGAGAGTTGTCCCTGCCCAGGGCAGGGGGTTTGGATCTGGATGATCTTAAGGTCCTTTCCAGCCCTAACTATTCTATGGTTCTATGTCTATGATAAATTTCAGTCTCAGTGTGACTTGGAACAGGTTACCACTGTTACCAAGAAGACAGGTTAGACTCATAGAATCAACCAGGTTGGAAAAAGACCTTTATGATCCTCAAGTCCAACCTTTACTTCAGGACTGCCAAGTCCACCAGGAACCCATGTCCACATACCAGTGTGCAAGAAACCTGTCCACACTGATCATTTCCTTACATCAGCTCTTGGAAGCTTTTGTAACAGCTTTAAACACTCGTTTGCGGAAAACCAACCCAAACTATTCTATGATTCTAGGAAACGGTGGTTTTCTTTGTTGATAGCAGTTTGATTTGCAGATCTCTTCGCTCAGTTATTAGCCATGGAATGCATTCAAACACACCATTTCTGCTCAGAGACAAGGTCCTGGCTCAGCCTTGTTAAACCATTTTCTGATTTCATTCTTGAAAGTGACCTTTTCCCAAAATGGAACAGAATATTTGGCAGATCAAAGCCTGTCTTGAAATTCTCTTTACTGCTTATTCTTCCTGTCCATTCCACCCCAATTCTGACTTGTATATTTTACTGGGAATGATCTGGAATGAGCTGCTGCCCTGGCTGATAGGGTAGGAAAGAGCAGCAGGATCCAGTGTGAACACCAAAAACCTTGGTCCTTTTCTGCCTCTGCTAATGACTAGCTCCGGGCAACTTCCCTGACCTTTCTCCAGGCTCATATCCTAGCAAACGCTGCTCCCTTGGCCTGAGCTGTCCCTGATCCAGCCTGTGAAAGCCCAGGAAGTCTAGGCACAGGAGTGGGGCTAAGAGATGGTTTTGCTTTTAGTGCTTCCCGAAGAGCTGCTTCCATTATTTGTAAGTGTTCAAGGCCAGGTTGGATGTGGCTTGGAGCAAGCTGCTCTAGTGGAAGGTGTCCCTGCCCTTGACAGTGGTTTGGAACTGGATGAGCTTTAGGGTCCCTTCCAACACAAACCAGTCTGGGATTCTGTGATTCCTGATCTTTGACCAGGAGAGTGTAACCATGGTGCTCCTTTCCTCAGGGTCACTGCTTCCTTGCCAGAGCTTTGGGAAGTTGTGTTTAAAGAAACACAGGGTTTCACAGGGTCCAAGGCTGAGCAAAACACTCCAGCCCTCTGCCTGCCTCCCTCTCCCCAGTAAAGCACAATGTGGGCTCTTCATAGCAGGCTCAGGGAGAAAAGCCAGTTATTTCTTTGTCTCTCTCTGATGTGTGTGGCACCAGGCTCTGCCAGACCACAAGACAAAGGCTGGCAGTCACTGAACTGGAGAAAAGCAGGAATTTGGGTGGGAGGGAGAAAAAAGTGCTTCTGCCTCCGCAAGGCCATGCTCGCAGTCCACAGCTCTGTGCCATGGGCACCATGTCTGTTTCTGAGCCCCTGAACACATCAGCCAGAGTGGAGCTATGGGCTTCATCGGATGATGCCCAGAAGCAGAAACACCAGGATACATCTGAGGAGCTGGAGCACCTGCAGAAGAGAAGCAGCATGGAGCCATCACAGCAGCTTCCAGTATCTGAAGGGGGCTACAAGGGTGCTGGAGAGGGACTCTTCATCAGGGACTGTAGCTATAGGACAAGGGGTGATGGGTTCAAACTGAAACGGGGGAAGTTCAGGTTGGATACAAGGAACAAGCCCTTTACTGTGAGGGTGCTGAGGCACTGGCAGAGGGTGCCCAGAGAAGCTGTGGCTGCCCCATCCCTGGCAGTGTTCAAGGCCAGGTTGGACACAGGGGCTCGGAGCAACCTGCTCTAGTAGAAGGTGTCCCTGCCTGTGGCAGGAGGTTGGAACTGGATGAGCTTTAAGGTCCCTTCCAACCCAGACCTATGTGGGATTCTGTGACCTAGGAATTGAGCTGGTGCTTGTTGCAGGTGTTGGAGGGAGATGATAGGCCCAATTTAGTGTCCTGTCCCAGAGGGACCCACTGAGCCCTGCACAACCTCTGCCAGCCCTCAGCAAATGATGCCTCTGCCTCCACCTGGGGATGAGGAGGGATGGGGCAGGCTCCATTGGACGAATAGTGGGTCTTTTTTGCCCCCCCCACTAAACAGACTCACAAGGTTAAAATGGTGCCTCTGTCTTTGGAAGCACAGGCAAAGGCACTTTCACATCCACCTTCATCTCCTAAATCCTGGGCTCTGGCTGACTGCCATTTCCTCCACTGTCCTCCCAGTATAACCGTGCACTAGGCCTGCAGAGGAGCAGCTCTGAGCCTCACTGTGGTCCCCCAGGTGCTGTCACCTTGGCAGGTTTTGTAACTCCTTAAGAAAACAGAGTAGCTACTGCTGACACAGCTGCCACAGATCCTCTGGAGCTGGAAACAACAGGGATGCTTTTACCTTGTCTGAAACATGGCCTTAAGCTAAAGTCAGTTCCTGCCTGAATTCAGCTGAAACAAGAAGAGACTGCTTTGGAGTTCATTAAAAAGGGATAGGAATATGTTCTCCATCAAACCTGCGCTGAGAGAAGGCATTGAAGCATCAATTAAACAAACCCATGGGCTTGAGCAGGGTGCTGGAGGCTCAACCTTTTGCTGTGTTTCCCAAGTTACCTTGACAGGGACAGAGGAAACCATGGGAGGTTGTTTTATAGATGCTTCTAAACCACCTGTGTTCCTGCTTAAAATATTTCTGCTGAAAACCTGACCATTTCAGGTCTATCTTCTCTCAAAGCAGAAGACGCGTATTTAGACCCTTTGGTCAGATGCTTTTAACAGAAACCATGGCTTTAAAGTACCTTTGCAATGTTGATTCTAGCAGTGTGACAAATCAGTTGTGAACTGAGCCTCATGTGCTGGACTGCAATAAAAGGGGAGGAGTTGTGGTGATGGCTTTTAGGAGCTGGCAGCATCCCTTCCGCAGGGGAGCAACTTCAGTTTCTAGTGTTTCTGGCAAGAAGAGAGCCCACAGACAACAGGAACAGAGCCTTACTCTGTCAACTGTGGACTAAGCATATAAAAACTAGTCTGCAAGTAATGCCTGGGCAACAGGAGCTTGGCAGGTATTAAAGATGGAAGTTTAATGACTAAACTGGCATTTATAAGGCAGGCAGGTGTATAGGGACAGAGAAATACACTCAAGTGTTTCATCTTCCATCACTCGCTGTCTTTAGACAAGTATTGCATAAATTACCTGGAGATTTTGGCATCCACAAGGATTTGCAGCTACGTCCATGAAGCTCATCTCAGGGAGATCCACTATCACCATTTTTTTCCCCTTAAACCAAAAGTAACCAACAGGCTACTAAGCCCCAAATCCAACACCCAGGTCAGTGAATTTAGAGTTCCCTTTGTCCATTTGAAGTGATGGGAAGCAGTACAGCCCTCCCTAGCGAGGACTGGTGGTATAAGGCACAAGCCAAAGCTGTTATCCTCATGCCACTAGAGTAACATGCCATGAGGATAGCACGGCATAACAGCTCCCCCCAGGAGGGCTCCAGTACCCTTAGGCGCTCTATCAAACCCAGGGCTGAAGCTGTGTGTGACCTAAGCCTAGCTTACAAAATAATTACCAAATTAATTCTAGAATTCCCAAATAAAATTCCTGTATCCTCTCCAAATAATCCCTGAGGTTATGCAGGAAGTGAGTGCAAAACTGTCTGCCAGCAGAACTCGTAGTGTGTGAATACAAGAAGTATTAATTCACAGGCATGTTTCTGTCCTGGGGTGCTGATGGGTGCCACAGTTGGGAGTAGTTGTCTTATCCCTGGGTCCCCCATGCTCCCTGAGGCCCCGAGGGATGCACAGACAGGGAGATGGTCCCTGCCTCCGAAGATCCAAGGCTGAACTTTGATCACAGGTATTTATGGCCATGAATTGGGGCTTTTCCACCTGAGCTTTCCCCTGGCTTACGGGCTTAGTCTGGTGTCGCTTCTGCAGTAGGAGGGAAGCCAGGTCACTGTCACCTCCTCATAGACCTCATGGGCTGCTGTCCCATGCCAGTGCCTGCAGGAGGGTGGCACCCATGGCAGCGGTCACAGCACGGATGGCTTATTCCCCACAGGATGTGCCACATGTCTCTTCTCCTGTAACCCCATGGTTACAGCACCCGTAAACATAACAGACTGTGTGAGGGGTGTCACCCCTGCTTGCTGCACCCCTCCTCACAGAGTCACATCCAGTCTTTCATCTATCAGTACCCACAAGTCCTCCTCTTCAGGGCTACTCTCAATCCCTCTGTCCCCTAGCTTGCATTGATACTACACTAACCCAATCACAGGACCTTGCCCTTGGCCTTGTTGAACCTCATGAGGGTCGCACAGGCCCACTTCTTGAGCCTGTCCCAAGTCCCTCTGGCATGTCAGCTGCATGATGTCGCCACGATAGCAGGTGCTACAGGAAGGGGATGAGCTCAGGGACAAGCCCAGCCATGGGGTGAGTCCTGGAGCCGGTTGTGCAGCTGCAGCCACCGAGTCCAAGGACAACCGATGCCTGCGGAGCCGAACTGGGGCTGGCGGCCTCACGAGCCCCGCATCAGCCCCGTGTCCCGCACCCTCCTGACACCATCCGAGGGGCGCGGCGTGGGGCGGTACTTACAGCCGGGGCGGTGCTGCCTGCGCTGCTCCGCGGCCCCGTTGGCTGCGGTCCGTGAGGCGATGTCGGCCCAGGGCGGTGCGGCCGCGGCTCCGCTCCTAG
>JASSUY010039316.1:0-20082 GCA_032466535.1 Forpus xanthops | reverse complement strand
AACAGGGGAAGTTTAGATTGGATATGAGGAAGAAATTCTTTACTGTAAGGGTGGTGAGGCACTGGAATGGGTTGCCTGGGGAAGTTGTGAATGCTCCATCGCTGGAGGTGTTCAAGGCCGGGTTGGACATAGCCTTGGGTGGCATGGTTTAGTGGGAGGTGTCCCTGCCGCTGGCAGGGGGTTTGGAACTAGATGATCTTAAGGTCCTTTCCAACCCTAACTATTCTATGATTCTATGTGACTCAGGGTACCTCCTACAGCAGCTTGGCCGAGGGACAGAGAGGGGACTGACACAAGCTGGATGAGACATTCTAATTCCTGGTGAAAAGACAGTGTGATCTGAATCCAAGAGCTGTCTTGGAAAACAATAATCCAGTAAGATAGCATTCCTGTAAGTCACGTGATAATTTTGAAATGTTGCATACTTCCAATTTTAATGCAGAGTATTTTTAATCCTGATCTTCCTTCCTGGATATTCAGTTGTCTAAGAAACACAAATCCATTAAGTCAGTTAGCTTCTCGGAAATTATGATTGCTCCTGGCTTTTTGTGATTAACAATGGTTATACAACCAATCTGCATTTGCTTCTTCCTGCAATAAAGTGCTACATAGAACATGTCATTTTAATGACCATGGAGTGTTAAATAAGTATAAAGTTAGTTTCCTAGCAGTGTCCACTCCCTCTGCCATTAACAAAAAGGAATAAAGTGTTACTAATAACATGGAGGGTAGCAACAGGACTGTAGAATTTGCACGTACAGATAAAATACTGAGGGTATAAAAGAGAACTGTGTGGGTCAAACAGCATCTTTTTATAGCTTTATATTTCAAAGAAGTTACTGGTACCTTTTCAAATGAACAGTCATCTTACCTTCAGCTCACATTTGGGAATTTTTCTTTTTTCTTTTTTGCAAGTGAGAAACAAACTAGTGCAAGACTAAAGCACTGTGCAAAACTGCCTTTTTTTTAGTCTGAGTATTTATACCCAGAATTTATCCATACCCTTTTTTTAATCCCCTTGTTGGATTTTCCTTTTTTTTTTCCACTATGGGATTCTCGTTATACAAGTTGTTCCTGCAAACTAAAAGGTAACCACTGCATAATACAGTATATATATATATAATATGTATATTTATATGCCCTTTTAAAACAAAAGATGTATGCTATGGCCCAGAGGTGGGTATTTGTTACACCTGTGTAACAGTTAAGAACCGGGCCTGCTGTGTGAGCGCACAGACTGCACACACTGTGTCTGCGTGCACGTGCATACGCACAGATTTCATTGTCATGCTCTGATCCTGCAGTGCTGAAAGCAACTTTTGACTCCTCAGTTCTACCCCAAATCCTCAAACCTTGACAACTGAGTGAGCACAAGGCATCAAACAACTGAAGGAAGCTGCAATCAGCACTGAAATAATAGACCAACCCACCCTGAACCAAGCATTACTCCTTCCACAACTCTGCAGCTCAGGGAGAGATGGGAGGGAAGGGAGGGGAGCATGTGTGTGAAAAGGGGAAAAGAATAAGAAATAAATAAGCCAGTACAAGGGATGTGCAAAAGCAATGTCATGGCACTCTACAGGTAGACTCTCTTCCACGCACCCACACGCACACCAAGTCCCAAAATAAAATGCATCAATATGTAATCTTACAAGTGCTGATTGCCATTAAGGACACTCTTTTTTTTCAGCTTAACAAGACAAAATAGTTTCTTAGATAAGAGTACTGGGAACATGCCTCTGAAGGTAGAAGTATGCAGTAGGTCACCTCTTGGAGATTTAATAAAGCAGCTTTCATGTCAATGCAATAAGTATACACACAGAGCCATTTCCTAAACCTTACTAATGATATAGTACAAGTGTTTTTTACCTCTTGGGTCTACGTTTTGCAGCAATGTATACCTGCTGGGTTTGTTGGGGTATTTTTGGTACAGAATGTAACTGCCCTCAGACAGTTTCTGCCCTTTCTGTTAGTCCAAGGTAGGCAAGGAAGGAGTGTTTAGGTGAGGAGGCGCCTCCTGGTGCAGTCTGAGGTCTGGGTGGATGGAATGTGAGCTCATAGTGGTTTTTGGGGAAAAACATTGTTAAAGGAATAAGGTGGGCATACTCTGAGTTCCAGTATTTATCAAAGCTCAGGGAAGTGCCATTGATGGCCAAGGCTTTCAGTGCCAGGTTTGGCTCTGCCCCGCTGCCATGTGCAGCTGACATCGCCACTGTTTGCAAAGCCTGGGAGGCAGACATAACTGAGAGGGGCGACAGGAGATTTCTGGAGCTGTTCACTGGTAGGAGTGGACTGGCTTCCTTGGAGGCTGAATACTGGCCTTTCTTCTCCTCTTCAGAGCAGTCCCCATTCTGGTGCTTCTTCACATGGCGGCTGAAGACAAAAGGGTGGGTAGTCTTGAACAGGCACTCGTCGCAGCTGAAAGTCTGGCGTGGAGCATGCTTCAGTTTCTTGTGCAAGTTGAGATTGTCTTTGCGTTTGCAGCTGTAGCTGCACTGGTCACAGTGAAAAGGGCGTTCACCGGTGTGGACACGCACGTGTTCAATCAGCTTGTTGGCGGTCTTGGACAGGTAGCCACACTGGTCACACTTGTAATGGTTGCCAAGGCGGTGTTCTCGGATGTGCATCTCCAGCTCCAGCTGATTGGCTTTTACTGTCTGGCAGATCCGACATTTGTACTCCATCTTATAGTGAGTCTTCAGGTGGCACTCCATCGCTGCGGGGCGGTTTGTGGAGTAGATGCAGAATGGGCACCTGTCAACACAGCAAGGAAAGGCATGGACAGAGAAAAGAGAAGTCACTCAGCTTGAAGACCTGCATTCCTGGTTTAACCCTGTCATTTAACCCCTCTCTGACCTACTGAAGAGGGGAAAAAGGCACTAAGTTCTCCCTGTGGAGCTTTGTTTTGAATACTCAGTTCATCCTGACACATTTCTACTTAGAGGAGTTTTGCCCATCCAATGGCAATAGCACTCACACGTTCCTAGGGAAAAACTGATTCACGCTGAAGGAGCATCTCTTTAATCTTCTGGCTTACCTTGATGGGGAAGATTCTGCAAAGCAGGCCGGGTAGTGCAGAGTGGGTGACTGATTCACAGGTACTTTGTGTAACGACATTCCTAGTGTCTGCACGAAGTCACTTTGGCCATTTTTTCCATTAGGAAGTGGTTTAAAGTGAGTGTTTACAGATGAGTATGAAAGCAGCTGTTTAAGTAAAGATGGAATAAACTTGTAATACCACATGTACAGCAAAAGCTTAGGATATTCCTCTTATGTGACCTTGAACAATAAGCTTGCTGGGTATCCTGCTAAGAGCAGCTGAAAGCCAGTCTGTTAGGATGTTTTGTAGGGATTCCCATCTCTGGGAACCATGCTCAAAGGGGGCCTGTGCTTGGCAGCATTTGCCTACAGCTGCCTCTGCCACAGCAGGAATTGTTCATGTGTGGGAACAGGATGTGGGCTCCACTTACAGCGGCAAGTGTCCAGACCGGGGTGGATGTGGCAAAGGGCCTCACCCCTGGTTCCTGAACCAGGAAGGGCCTAGAAAACTGGAGGAGGGAAGCTTAAAAGCTTGGCAGGAAGCCTGAGCTGGCCAAGCCTGGACACCAGCAAATCCCAGGCATACCCACTTTTGCTTGACGTAGCTGAGAAGAGATTGGTGAGGACAGCTACCTGCCAGGGATCTCTGCTGTGCTAAACAAAGCTGTTCCTTTCCACCACTACCTGTGAGCTAAAAGACCAGGTCTAGATAAAGAAATACAACTGTAACTACAGCACCTGGCTGCTGTCCTACAATTGTCTCCGCTGCTGCTAATCCACATGAACAGTGAGGCAGGTCTGCCAAATTGTGTTCTAGCATTTCATATCATTTCCTAGCAGAGATGCTCTCCCTCCGTGTGTGTTTTACCTTGCTACAACTGGTTGCATATACAGGTGTAATATTAATTACCTGCCAATTGAGAGCACAGTAAGTAATACAGGAGGAAAAACGGATACTAAAATATCCAGACCCTTTTCCTGATGCACATCAAGCACTCTGATCCAGAGAGGGAGCCTAGCACTGAGGCTGCTAATGTGATCAGCTCTATTACAACACAGGAGTCAGCTGTCTGTGCACACATACCTCTCCTGGGCTGGGTGCTCTCTGGATCAGAATCTCAGATTTTGACCTGGAGCAGGAGGAATCATGTTTTTTCCTCTTCACCCACAGCAAACAGGAGACAGAAAAATACAATTTACTTAGATCTCTTCAGGCTCTTCTGGATGCCTTTAAAAAAAAAATAAATCAGAGCTTTTTCTTAGGTGTACCCAATTATTACTTGAGTTGGGCAGGAATAAATTCTGTAGACTGAGAAGTCCATTCTGTCAGGAAGGCCTGAATCATAGGTCATGGTTTTTCCTTGGTAAATAGAACGGATTCTGTGCAGCTTAACCCAAACTGCGTTAGACAACTCGTCTGTACATCCAAGACAGATATCCCGCTGTTCTGGCACACTATTTGTTTCTCAATCTGGTCATCTTCCCAGATTCAGTCATCACATCTCAAGTGACCACAGATCCCAGTTCATGGAACTACTGAGCTGGAGACCAGATGCTGCCTGGCAAACAAAACCAGTTTTCAAAACCTGCAGTGTAAACTGATCAAGCTACTCATGGTAACGTTAACCATGGTGTGCTCAGTCACAGTGAACTGAAAACATCAGTTTGCTTAGCAAAAGCCATAGAAGCAGGGAGCCCTGTGCTCAACCCTGCCTGGGCATGAAGTGGTTCCAGTCTCTTTTCCTGCGGCAGCTGGAACACAGAAGAGGGACATGCATCTTGCATAATCTTCACATTTCCTGCCCACAGAGAGCAAGCATATGGCCCCATCAGTCCCTCCTTCCCTCAGGGGCCCAACTTTGACATAAGGGCACACTCATTCTCTAGAAACTCTGCTCTGTACCAACAGACTTTAAAGGACACCATCTCATCAAAAGTCAAAGGGCTCTTTTTCTTAAAAAGAGTGCATTACTCATTACATGTTAATTTATACAAGAGTAATCATCCTGGGGCATGCAGACCAAAGCAGAAAGCAGAAAAGTTATTAATTCTTGGAGAGGACTGACTTTGCGTTAGAGCCTGTAAAGGTTATAACCTTTAAGGTTATAACTTCATACCTAGTTGCAGAGATTGTACAGGGTTTAGTTTCTTTGAGTTGGGAGCAGAATAGAGCCTATGCTGTGTGTTCTCCTTCGCTCTGATGCCTTGAAAAAAAAAAGTCCCTCTTAGTCTGCAAACACCCCTGTGTAGTGCTGCATCATTCCCTGTAGACACATCACATATTGTCTCCTGTTTGACTTGAAAAGGGAAAGGATCATGGCTTGCTAAAGATGCACAACCAGTAGATACTACATCTGCTGCTGGTTACCAATCTGCTGTAATGATGGCAGCGTACACTAAGGACTGGGTTTGAGTCATCCCAATAAAAAGGAAGCTCCAACTCTGGATTGTCAGACATTTAACTGACCCTTCCTAATTGATTTCCTTCTGTCCTAGCCCCATAGTTATTAGAGGTGCTTAACACAGTAAAAGTTTGTGTACTTGCTTTCCTTACTTGAGCCCACCGGTGGGGACAGTGTGGCATTTCTTGTGCTCCAGTAACTGTTCAGGTGTCTTCATGAACTTGTGGCACACGTCACACTCGAACATCCGTGTGATCAGGTGGATTTGCAGATGACGCTCAAACATGTTTTTCGTTTTGCAGACAAAGTTACAGAAAACACATTCAAAGCCTGGAAAATAAAGCAGTAAAATGCATTCCTTATGTTGGGATCAGACTGACTGTGTAGAAGGTGCTGAGTCTTTATTTGTTTAGCAGTGTTTTACCTTTCTCTGACTTCTCTTCAGTGTTCACTGAGGTCTGACTACCAGGCACTACTGAAATGACTAGCAGGTTGTTTGAACCCTTGTTTTTTGGAGTTATGTCTGCATCTTCTTTGCTGTTGGCAGAGTCACTCAGTGCTGACAGTGAAGATGAAGATGGACTGTTAGATTCGCTGGGTGTCTTCCTCTCTTCAGCTGAAAAACAAAAGTAAAGAACACTAGTACAGCAGATCAGATGAAATTTCAATGATCCTGTTTTAAATTTCAGAAAAATTTATTTAAAGTTAATTCAAACATGCTTATAAAAAATCTGAAATTAATTAATCTGTTAAGATTAATTTTGGTAAGTTGCACCTCCTTCCTTTTTATTAGCATTTACAACAGTACATCTCTCAGTTTACCCTAGAACTGAGTGTGTCTGTAATGGTAGGGGAAGGATGTGTGCAACTCTACCTCATTACGAGACTGAAAATATCTCCAGAAAACACTTTGGTTAGTGCAGAGTTCAAAACCAACAAAAACCTTGTCACCCAGAAAGGAAACAGAGCTTCTGTAGGTTTGGGATGTGGAAACCAAAAGCACCTACTCGTCCAAGCTAAACATCCTCACTTTTCTGCTTATGTGGGTCCAATATCTAAATCTGGGAGACAGGGTGAAGGAGAATAATCTCACTCACTGTACTGAGGAGCATCCTCACTAATGATTGTAAGAGATAACAGCTCATCTTATTGAAAGTAATTAATTTAAAAAATGTTGTTTAACTGGATCTAAAACTGAAACCCATTGTTTCCTTACATGTGAAATAAACGCATGAAGTTCAAATCCCAAACCCTGTCACATACTAGAAATGAAGCAGAGGTGACAGTTATCATATGAGAACTGCTGTTGTGCAAATTATTACCTTCCACCTATGTCTTACTTTAATCAGATCTGTGTTAAAAAGAAACTTTCCTAAAACTTCATATTCTCCATGTGATCAAAGGCCTCTGCAAATACCAATCCCTGTGTGCCTAACTTTAAACTGATGAGCGGCACCTTTAAGTCTAAAATAAAAATGTAGGAATGCACTAATGAAATCTGATGACCCGAGCTGTCAATAGGGAGGATGACTGGGATATCATATAGAAAGATTTGCTGACCTTGGGGACCAGAGTAATAGAAATGGAATGAAATTTAATAGCACAGAGTACAAGGTTATGACCTGAAGGGCCAGGAACAAGATTTTTTGCTACAAATGAGGAGTGCTTAGGTTGGAAACAGTCAAGGAAAACAAAAGAAGAATTTCAGCAGAACATGGGATGAATATGACCAATCAAGGGAGTCTTCAAGGAAAGTAAATATGATCACAGAATGTTATTTTGTGATTTATTCCCAGTAGCTACTGCTGTTTTACACTGCCACCACTATTTATTTCATTTCACCATGTACAGCTGTGATTGCATATTGTCAAGCAAAGGTTCTAACAAGAACATATGCAGTGAGGGATTGGTACAGTGAGAAAACTGTGTTTCATCTCAGAAAAGGCTCCATGTACATTTAGAGGGGAGAGGGTCATTCTCCATAAATATACTAAGGGAATAAATACAGTGGTAGGGGAGGGAAGAAAGGTGGAGGAAGCAAGAGGTGGACTGCTGTTTCAGATAAAGGACTGTTCTGGCACAAGAGCAATGTGTGTGTATTCTGCTTCTCAGTAAGACACACTGGAAATTTCTTAAAAGTCCCTAATCTTTAACGCAAGAAAATCTGCAGCTGCCTATCTATAGAAGTAGTTGGTTATAAAACAATTACATTTGTTTGAAGACATGTGCCAACATCCTTACAAACAGGCCTTTTATGACTTGCTAACATCAGAGGGTAAGGGACTGGAGTTGAGTGACCCAGAAAATCCGTTCTATTTTTTACTCTCTGTATTTGCCATACGTGTTTAAGCACTTGGCTGAATCACCAGCTGAATGGCTCAATTTGACAGGGTGAAAGAAGAACAAGGAAGGTTTTCCCCAATATAAGCTTTTCACATAGCTACAGGTGGCATTTCTCATTTGCCTTGACTTCCTATATGTGGAGTAAGACACAAACATTATCAGGAAGCAATGCTGAGAGCTATGCTGGCATAAAAACCCTTGAGAGCTCTCCAGTACTGTGTGTTTCTGTAGTTACATTTAACTTATGTATCTGTGAGCACAACAAACTGCATTCTTCTCTCCCTTCTCCATCCCTCCTTGTTTTCCCAGTTTTATTTCTGGTAGGCCAGGAAAAGCAATTTAGCAATGGAAAAATTGTGCTGGATGCAATTCAGGTTCAGTACTGTCAACACAATTGCTAGTAGGTTTGTGGCAGCAAAATGCTTCTGCCTGGTGTCGTAAGAGAAATTAATTAAAAGGATTCTAATTTTCTTCTCCTTAAATTATGCCAGACTTCATTAGTTGCACTAAGCATATGGAGCTTGTTTGAAAACTGCTATTGCTCTTCTTTTTGGCTATTAAGTGAACAGGGCCAGGGAGAGAACACATGACTTGTTCTGTTATTTAATATAAAGTTACATTTATGGTATTGCTGAATCACAGTGTCAACTAAACATCCGCCTGATATTCCAAACTGACAGACTGTGGAGGCAAACACACGGAAGAGAGAAGCTCAACATATTGTGTATTTCAAATTTGCAGCCAGGTATGCACAGTTAGCACTCAAAGTCACCTTATCACCACTGAAGTCAGACCAGGATTTTGATGAAATAGTAAACCAGTCAGAAAAACAAACGAAATATGCTGACTTCAGTGGGGAGGGGATTTGTGGGATAAGGGGAATAGCAAGAATGAGGGCTAAGTAGTCCTTCATTTATTTCACTAAGCCTGAAAATTGATCTGCACTACTAGATTATTTGCCTGGCTGGAGTCCAATTTACTTTAACTTTGAGAGATCAGGCCTTAATTAGCAAGCATTTCAGTGAAAGAGTGCTAATGGGAAGTGTGAAGGTTGCACCTAAAAAGCAAGGAAGAGAGAGATCACTGCATCTGGGAGAGAGGGATCATCACCTGTGTGCTTGCTGTTGACATGAGCCTTCATATCTGCCTCTTCCATGGTGACAAAATCACATGCTGTGCAGCAAATGGAGAACATCCACTGCTCTTTATCCACATGGAGGGACATATGACTGACAAACTGGACATTCATCTCGGTCTCAAACCCACACACGTGACAGCTGCAGGCAGAAGGGAATTCAAGAGTAAGAAACATTAAAGCCCAAACCACAAACAGAAGCATACTGCCTTTCCCTGAATTTGTAAGAAAAATCTTACTGCACAGATGTCTTCTCTTCCTCACTGTTGAATGTTCACTGCAAAATTCATTTGTCTGCTGAACTGCCTTTGAACTGATGGCCATGCCAATGTGATTAAGGGCAGGCACAATGCAACAATCCTGTACATGCTATAATGATGCTAAATAATCATAAAGTTAATTAAAAACTACAGATTCCAGATGCTGTGCATCACCTAGCCGATTCCTTTGGGCAATAAGAGGCATTGCAGCTCTGCCAAGATGTTTAGTATGGCTGATACACTGACAAACTGAGAGCTTGCTGCACACTCCAGGAGTTATTTTCAAGCCCTGGAATGGTTCCCATGCCAAACTGGGATCTTGTGCAAAACTGCCTGGCAGTTTCAGTGTAAGCAAGTAAAAATGAGTTCAAACATTTCTTATGCTTGACTGCAAAACAGCAGTCATCAGATATGCAAATAATTAGCAGGGATACAGATTTCACAGCCACTGCATAAACACAGGGATATTGAGAGGCAATGGAAAGGACCCTTTAACTTCCTTTGCAGAGTCCTCCTCTTGCTTTGATTAGTCCATTAACATTTAAAACAAGCCAAAAATATTTACAAAGGCAAACGCAAAATAGGGTACTATTTTACTTTCCTAGGGAGGATGGACTGGATAATCTAATCCAGCAGGTCTCATTCACTTCTTACTTCTATGATTTTGTAATTAAATCTGCCCTTGGCACTTTGACTGACAGTAAGAGTGATTTGGTAATCTGGTTGGCCACTGGAGTGCAGATCACAGTTTGCAGAGCACACAACATTGTGTGCAACAAGGAGAGTGTCCAAATATCAATTTTATCTAGGCAATTCCTTTTAATTTTTCAGGCAAATGCTTGTAAAGGCTTTCTTTCTTTCTTTCATCATGTTGGTCACTGGATGTATATGCCTCTAGCAAATGGAGGAAATGTGTATATCGATAAGAGAATTCTTACTACGTTTTACTATTTGATGGTATAGATTCGGCTAAAAACAATGGAGCTGTCAGAGGCAACTGGAAGCACAGTGCTTTAGATTTGCTGTGAATCCATGCAAAGGGATGTTTCCAAAGACAAAATTTAAATGAACACTGCATAAAAAGTTAAAGAGGCTTTTAAGAGTGCAGCTGCCTCACAGAACTGTTCAGCAAAACCAACGCACACCAACCCCACAGTTTCTCCCAGTGGCCAGCCAAGTCAAACAGCACAAGGCAGCCAACTGTGCTTTGCTACTAAGCTCAAATCAGATATGGGCAAACCAAATACTTTCATCACAGTTTGCCCTGTGACACCAGAAGGGTGTCGCTGTCCTTAGGAGGCAGGTAAGACATTCAGATTCCAGTGCGCAGTGCACAGCCCCTATCTGGGTCCTCACCTGTAGTAGTAAGGGTGCTTCTTTCCATCGCTGCCTTCAGAAGTGACAGCACTGACAATGTCCTCAGTGTCTGTACTCACGAGCTTCACAGAATGGACAGTCAGGTGCTGGTTCAGATTAGCACGGCACTTAGCAGCATAGGGGCACAAGTGGCATTTGTACTTTCTCTCTTCTGAAAACAAACAGAAAATCTTACATGTATACTTCATTTTGAAGCAAGCTACTTTTAAAGCTGCCGGTAACCAAGCATGCATTCCTTTGGGCTTCTCCAGCCAGCTTTCAGAATGAGGTACTTTGGGGGCTTGACTTTTTGGAAACTTAGAGGAGTTCACAGCAATTACTCAGAAAAAAAACCCTAATTTGGAGGTAGTTTAGGGCTGTTTATTTTTAACTTGCTCTACCATTTGTAGTCAGATAATATAAAACTTCATAAACTGGAAAACTGGGGCAACTGCTGCTCTGAGAGCTGCAGAAGAGCCAGCAGAGAAAGAGGTCAATAATCTACAACTACTTCCTTTACCTAGCATCTTTTATTTGATTTTTGGTCCAGTTGAGGTTGTCCCTGTGATCAGTCACAGAGAGTTGATGTTTGAGGATTTTCTATTAAAATCCTGGGGTTAGGAAGGAAGAGGACACTGTATCATTAGCCCAGTTCTGAACACAAACTAATAAAACCCCCTCACTTTGAGTTGAATAAATTAAAAGATTAAAATAACCAAACATTACATCATCTTTTACAACCTTTCCCTTTGAGGAGCTGGTGCTCTAAATTTGAAATATAAGGCTACAAGTGTTAGGGGAAAGGCATTCAATATAGCAGCTCTTTGACTAAGGAAACCCCAAGACACCATGGAACAGAGCACTTGAACTCTTTCAGCATGGCTCTACTAGGTGCTGCAATATACACTGCCATCATACTATTTTTCAGCACTGCCTGTGAAATTCTTGCTTTCAAGTCTTATTTTGTGTAGTGCACCTCAGCAGGCTGACAAGGTGCATCTTCTGTATAAAAACTCAGCCTCAGTTGAAGTAATTCACTTTAAGAAAGTTGGTATGGGGTAGAAGAGCCCCTCTTCCTCTCAGAACTGGATGATGAAGGCAAAGATGAGTGGCAGATATCAAATCCTTTCAGTTTCACCACATCTGAGACAGCAAGGCCAAATCATTTGTTCAATGGTACTTAAAAAGCTCATCAGGTGAATGTAAGAAAGGCTGTGCCTTCTCTTCAGAACTCCATTAACAGGCTTGGTTAACCAGACAGTATCTACAGGCTGGTCTACTGGAATCTGGACAAACTGGAATTTACGCATTTTGTACAGATAAATTACAAGTGGGCTGTAAAGAAATAAAACGTCAGTTATCTCCCTGAACACCACTCTGACATTCTGTCCTGGTTATGCGCTTGGTTTACCTGCAAGGAGCTGAGGATGGCTCTCACAGTCTTCTGCTCACATTCTTCCCCCTCCACTCAAACAAACCACAATGACTTCCTCAGCACTGTAACAACCAGCCACAAAGCATCAGCTTACCTGTGTGCAGCGAGAGATGCCGGGACAAAGTCTGTTGTCGACCAAACACTTTTCCACACACATCACAGGGAAAGAGCTGGTCGTTAAATTTCCAAGATGGCAATCCATTTCCCACCTCCAGCCCTAGCTTTTCTGTTTCTATGCCAAAAAACACATCAACAGAAAGTCATATTTTAAGAACTCTGACGACTTGCAGATTTCATTCAGCAGAATCCTCTAGGTGTCATATAAAATGCAACACCTCGGCTGCATGCTGTGTGATCTGGCACATGAGCTCATGTAAAAAGGAAACTCCCGATGATGGAAAGGAAATTAATCTTTCACACATCTTTCATACATACTCTAAAGCAGAACACTTATTCAGAGTGCTTTAGACATAGAGATAGAAGAATTAAACCAAGTTATGTAAAGAGAGAAAGTCAAGAGTAAGCAGTGCAAAGCATTAACCTCTAATTATGTTTTGGAAGAGGCCTCTCATTGGCATTTTCAATCACCCACCTTTGCCTGGTGCATGCAGAAGGCCTGGTCTGTTTTACACTAGATTATTATTCATGGCTGAAGGAAGATTTCCAACCCTTTTCAACTGACAAAGAAGTTTTTGCTTCATGAGCAGTCTTACATTGAAGGGGAACCAAGAGGACACAGCATGCCAACAAGTGGCTGGTATCCAGGGTAAGCTCTACATAGCACCTGCAGTTCTTGGGCATCAGAATCCCCAGCAGCTTAGAGGGCCCTCCAATGATAAACTGAGACCCAGAGAGAGCCATTATCTTTAAAGAAGAGGTTTTAATTGTTTCAGGAACACAGCCTGCCATACAAAAAAGAAACTTCACACAGCATAAAACACAGACATGAAGGCACTCTGGAAGGAGGTAGAGAGAAAAGGGCTGGGAATAAGAAAGAGGAATAAGGGTAACACAGTGCTTCAAGAAGATAAAAGCACGGCCAGTTTTGATCTTGACATAAGGGAGCAGAGAGCCAATGGAGACCAAGGATAGCAGTGAGGCTACTTAGCTCAGTAAGAGAAACAGTATCAGTAAGCCTTTTGTAAAGAAATATTCTCTGCAAAGGGTCCTGCTGTCTGAGGAGAAGGGACCCCTGTGATGAGAGGTGCATGAAATTGCAAGGGTATTCAGCAGCTTTCCAAATAAAAGAGCCAGTGGTGAGGGGACTTGGGTTAAGACTTCTGGTAAAAGACCATCAATCTCCACTGGCATGACAGATGCTACATGCAGAGGACCTCTCTAACCTGACACCACCTGTGGGACTGCTGCCCAGAACTAGGCTCCGTCAGTGCATGTGTGTTTACTGGGATGGAAGAAAACCATTTGTTCGGGATTTTCAGGTAAACAGGAGAAAAGAAGCTGGGGACAGTACAAAAACGTTGTGCTGCGTGTAAGTTACTATCACGGAGGCTGGCACAAACCAATAAAATCTTCATCCCATGAAGCACTGAGAATGAACACCCTCTTGCACAGGAAACCCCTCACTGACAGAGCCACTGCAGATTTTACTGAATGCGTCTCTCCTTCACAGATAGGTGTCCAGATGGCTTCACTGTGGTTTAGGCAAAGAGCTGTTAAGTACTGTAGTTAATTTAGGCAATAATAAAAACATGCCTCATTTGGGACAGAGATTCCACACAGCAATCTCAGCAAGTGTAGGGATGGCTGTAGTTGCCAGCCCCTTTTCAGCTGCTGTTACTTCCTCCTGTGACCCTGTAATATACAATATCCAGCACATATTGTACACATAATGTACAATATTCAGCACACCTGAAGAATTTTAAGTGCTACCACCCAACAACACATTTTTCTTAAAAGAATTATAGTTAGAGAACAAGTTTGGCCTATTCAAAATAGTCACTTTGTGAAATTAAGAAGAAAGAAGCCTTCCCCCCAATCCCCTAAGTGCTGTAAGTGACCTCCAAGAACTTCAATGACGAATTATTCTTTTTGTTACTATCGTTCAATTAAAACCAATGGAAAAATCTGACTCTATACTAACACTACAGATATTTTAGCAGAGCTTTTTGAGCACATAATCAAAACAGTGCTTCTAAAGAGAGAGATGGTAATAATTATAAGAGAAGGTCACAAGGGCGTAGGTTGCTTCGATGTGGTCACAACAAAAATGAATTAATTGGGACACATACCAAACAAGCAGGCTCAATTAAGTAAGTTAGTCTCTTAACAATTCACTTCAGCATTAGTCATCAGCCTTCTTTCATCTCTTAAGAAATATAATATTCTCTTCCTTATGGTGGATTTATAGCTATCAGTTCTGGGAAGCTCATGGGAAGCTGGAAAAATATCAGCTTTCTGATTATCTCGAGCTGTTCTAAGCTAGTCCCTTGCAAAGCGGCTGAATATTTTTCCCTGATACAAAAGAGGACACTTTAGATATTTCGAAAGTACTTCTGTTTACTTTAAAGATTTACTCCTGGAGTCCTAACTACAGTGCTTCTTTCTTCTCTTTCGGCTGAACCTTCTGTCAATGGCAAAGTGCTTTTCCTATTCAGCAAGCTGCTTAGCTTATTCATG
Organism: Forpus xanthops; assembly: GCA_032466535.1. NCBI lineage: Eukaryota > Metazoa > Chordata > Aves > Psittaciformes > Psittacidae > Forpus > Forpus xanthops. Next base: position 5,475 of record JASSUY010039316.1, on the reverse strand, counting down.
GGAAACCAAGAGCTGGTCTCTGGTGCAATGGAAGCCTCAGCACTTCATACTGAGCTCCAATGGAAACCCTGTGCTTCCACCCACCTTACCCTCTGGGCGGCTTTTCCTGCAGCCTGGCAACTGGAGCTCTGTACCCATACAGTGGTCCCCAGAGCCAGTGACCTGAAGAATCAGGTGAGTCAACATCCACATTCAGTCCTTGGGCTCTGTCTCTAATTAACTGTGGAAAATGGTGTTTTCTGCCAAGTATATGTGCAGTGACTCTGAGACCATAACAGTTGGTATATCCCAAAGCACTCTACCTGGTCAGCATCATTATCCTTTAAGAATACCTTACACAATGGCCAGGAAGAAGATGGACTGAGACCAACTAATCTTAAATAACAAATCACTGTTGTGAGAGATGTCCCACAGAAATCCATCTTTCACCATGACATGCCTATACTAAAAATGAAAGGGAGAAGGGAAAGAAAGAAAAGGAGAAAAAAAAGACTTATATAAGATTTCTGCTTTAAACAAATGCTCCGCCGCCAATTCTAGAACTTCTGTGTTCATGGAAATTACAAACATTAACATTACAAAATAACATTAAAATTATTAAGTAATAGACTGCTTTTCTGTATGGGATCTGGAGTTTAAAACAGTACAATGGAAGGCCTCCAAGTTCTCTGGTACATCATTAAAAAGTAGTAGATTAAAATTCAGTATATTACAGGCTAGTGATAAAATTATTTTTAAATAGTTTTGTGTAGAAGTCTTAAGAGCTAAAATCTTTATGTGAAGGTAAAACTTAATTCTCAATGAAATATAGTGAAAAACATCCTTACGGACAATTTCCCTGCCTTTCTGTGTCACCTGGTATCATTTCCCTACTACACAGAAGTCAACTTCATAACAAGCAGCTGTGTAAAGCTGATTATTCAAGATGGGGTTACAACTGTCAGGACTGTCACCTTGTGTATTTTCCCTGAGGTGAGGATAAGGTGGACATTAACTGCAGAAATAGTGTTCTGTCCCTGCTCTTGCCTCTCCAAATAGATTAATTTCTGGCAAACGAAGCCCAGTTGCTTACGAGAGTCACTATTTACACCATTCCTGAGATGTTGGGCATAAAACATGAATGCATCTTCAGTTTTCACATTATTTTCCTTTTCCTACCCTCAAACTGGTAATATCAATATGGTGAATGCACTAACCACCCCTTCTGAAAAGCCCTTAGCCAGACTTTTGTCAAGAAACACTGAGAGAGGATACCATATCTGATTGAAGCTGTAACTGAAGAAGAGAACAAAGTGTGACCTGAATACATAAGTAACTGTCTAGAGTCACCAAATCAGCTTTGTGACTGCTAGGAGCTATCATGCACAAAAAGTTCCCCAGGGACCTGTTGCCGGTTGTGGACTCTGCTATGTGGTACTTTGATTACTTACTTTCTTTTACTTAGCTTATGTATTTTCAATTACTGCTTCACAGTGTTTTATGCTACATTATTTTTTAATCTGTTGTTCAGTGCCACGTCTACCTTTGTATCTTTATCCTAATAACTCAAAAGAATGAAACCACTATTTAACTGGAAAAGTCAAAGCTAAAAAAATAAACCAAACAAAAAGTATGCTGAAGTGTTATTCAAAGAAGATAAAATTCATATTTATAACCTTTAATGGTTTACTGTCTGCTCTCACATCCTACAACTCACTTTAACAGCTGCTGCTTGGTTTCATCTTCACACCTCCATAGACCTCAGAAGCAGCAAAATCCACAAGGGCAGATCCATATGGTCACATGGAATCCTACAGATATAAATTAAAGAGACTGCCCTTTGCAGTAAGTATTCCTTAAAGAGGGGGAAGTGAGAGGTGCTGATGAGTCTTTCCAAGGAAGGTCAAAATTTATTATTCCTCCATTATTCTGGAAGTGTAGGTCATAATTATACTTTGGGTTATTCAGACAGTTTGACACTACACAGATGGTCAAGAAGAAACCAAGTAAGTCATTTTGAAAATGAAATTAACAGCAGCCCTGTGAAGGGAGAAAACAGAGAGTGGTGGTTAGGCTATTTTCACTCAGTCCTGCTTGCAAAGGAAGTACAGTGAAGAAAACGAGTTAGATGTCTGGAGGATCTGGTGACAGAACAGCCACCTAGGGTGAGTCTGACAGCTAAGAAGGAAAGATGGCTACACCCAGACTAGGTGATAAATTAGGAATAGGTAGATGATAGCTGATACAGAAAAAGACAGAAGGAAGTAGACAGTACCTCCTCATACTCCAGGGGCTAAAACTTGATGCGAAGCGTATGAGATGCAGAAGGAAGCTCCCATGGGAAAATGCATCTGAAAAAACTCCACCACCTCAGCAGATGAATAAACTGACCAAGAAACAGTGCTGGAAAAGATAACTGGCTCTCTGTGAGCCCATGGCGAAAGGATGAACATCCAGTAGTAGTGCAGATGTCCCATAGCGAGGCATCTCACTTTGCTCTGAAAGGCTTAGGACATTAAAGAGTCGTGAGATAACTATGGGTTTCTACCAGCCTGAGGTGGATTGCTGCTAGCCTGTCCTCTGCAATCTTTCTAGTAGCCCATTTACACAGGAGGTAAATATACTCTATGCAGCTCCGTATGAACATCAGAAAAACTTGTTCCATTTGTAAGGTTGTTCCTATTTTGACAAATAGTTCAAGAAATGATTTCTTTAGAAGCAAGGTATTCAGGTCAGGCAATTGTGCAAATACTGCTTTAAAAACCATTTAATTTGGTTAAATAAGTTTTCTTTCATTTTTCTGTCTGCATTCATCTATATTATTATAATGTCTTTCTACTTTCTGCAGTGTCCCCATCATCAGATATGCATTTTATTGCTTTGGAGCCTTCCACTTACATGTCCATCTCTCACCTCTGGCAAGCACAATGTGTTTAAAAATTGAGAACTCCTTTTGTGAAATATGTAATTAAGTCTCTGCTGCACGCTTGTTTGCTGAAAGCCTGCAAAAAGCTCACAAGCTCAAAAATATATTGACTACATGAAATTGCAGCACTCCAAATAATATATATCTTACTCCCTTCCCAACTTACTTTCACAAAGGTTTCATTTATAGCACTAGAATTCTTATTTCTAGGAAGTCAGTTAAAATAAATGGTGGAATATTCCCAGGTATTGAAGTTCCCAAGCATGGTATGTCTTGCAACTTATCTAAGGTATCTGTGATCCTGAGTGGTCCTGCAGGCTTCATTTGTCACCGCCAGCATCACAGCAACCTGTCTGGTCTTGTTTTAGGATTTATCTTTTACTGTGAGCAGACTCATCCACTATTAGCTGGAGATAAGCAACTTTTTTTTTGGCATGAGATTTTTCTATATTCCCCACAAAAAAAAAAAAAAAAAAGAAGAAAACTTATTTTCCTTTTTTTCAAAAAAAAAAAAAACCCCTCAAGCTTCAGCTGAACTCACACCAGTTGCTCTGCCTGGCCCCTCAGTCCTTTTTGTAGTGCCTTTATGTAGCTATTAAAAGTAGTCAGTGCTGTACCCTCTGATATCAATACAGGGCATCCTTTCAGACAAACCCAGGTCCCCTCGTGAGTGTGGTTGGCTGGCCAGTGGTGAGCTTGCACCAGCCTGGGAGGGGTCTATGTAGCCACGCTCTCGTTCATAAAGGTATGAGAAGTTATTCAGAGCGACTTAATGATATTGTAATAAGAAAAAATTAAAATGAACACAAAATTATTGCTCAAATAAAAGAACCCAAATCCCACTTGACAGTGGAACCCGTACTTTTTGTTTCCTAAGTCCTGAAAAGCTGCACATAATCAGACAGCCTGAAGGCCAGAGCCACAGAGGAAGCAAAGAAAGGCTCCTTGCTAAATAAAAAACTTTACCAACTAATGTTCTTATTTTTTACTGAAATGCGTTTGCAAATATCTAACATTATATGGAGTATGGTAAAAAGCAACAATGTAATGATAATTTTAAATCCTTGATATGGAAGAAAATAGAACCCAATTTATGTTTCAGTAACATAGTGCGTAAGTTGATCTTTCTAAAAGCATCAACCATGAAAGTTGGAAATATTTCAGTAAAGAGCTTGCATGGAGCACAAACCCAAACATTAATACTGTGCACAGAAGTGTTCCACATATGCAGTGATAGGCAACAAGACTTCAAAAGGTCACTGAGAAGTGATAAAGATGTTGGGGCTTGTGAAGAGAGTAATACCAAGTAAAAGGTGAACTTTAAAATGCCTCCACAGAGGAACATGGGAAAACAGTGAAACCCACTTCATCGCTAGGACTGAGACTGTTGCTCAGAAACAGTCAGACACAGTTTGAAACACGAAGCCTGAGTTAGGGCAAAGGTAGAGACACACTGACTTCAAAACCCAAGGGCTCTCCCCACCATCTATCTACCTTTGCATCAAAACTAACACCTATTTTAACCTAACTTATACAACAGAAGACTTCCAAGTAAACAGTGGGGCTTATGATAACCTTCACCTGCATTATAAAGCTTTAATTTGCTTTTATTTCTGTATTAAGCTGAAAACATGGGAAAACCAAAAAGGGAGAAAATCTTCAGTTTAAAACTTAATCCAATCTATGTAAATTCTGTCCAAGGCGGCTGGGGTTGCAGATTTTTAAGGAGCCCTAAAGCTGCAATAATGTAGCGGTGATTTCCTGAAGATTATTTTTACAACACTGACATCAAAATGAGGATAACACTGGACAATACAATCTATTTCCTCCAACTTGTAATATCCACTGTACTGATTAGCATAAAGCATAGACAAGACTGTCTTGGTGGTAACTTAACTCCTTACACAGTAGGAAAGGATAAAAAGATGTAAAACTGTTGACATATGCAAAGGTCCTGAGCTGTGAATTTACTGACCAAAAAGAAGTAGTCATGGAAGAGTCCTTGTAGCTCATTGCACCTGTTCCAGTAATTCCTTAATCATTCATAGTTACTACAGTGAAGGTGCTCAGTTTGGTTTCATGACAATAGATGATGAAATGCCCAGATGGAAAGTAGTTTATTTTTTTCACAGAAAGAGTGGAGACACAGCAAGAAAGGGATAGGAAGCACCAACAAATCCACTTCTCCAGAACTGTTTTCAAAGCTCACCTGATCATTGTCGGCCAGGAGAACCATCAGTCCTTTCAGCAGCAAAGAGCTCCACCATCAACTTTACATTTCTACTAGTTTAGAAATAATAACTACTGTAAATAACAGTCAAATTCTGCATCTATCATCAGAAAAAAAAAAAACGATAATGTGCTGTTACCTTTGCACAATATATTGTTTCAATAGAATTATAGAATAGTTAGGGTTGGAAAGGACCTTGAGATCATCTAGTTCCAAGCCCCCCGCCAGGGGCAGGAACACGCACTAAACCATGCCAACCTGGTCTTGAACACCGCCAGAGATGGAGCATTCACAACTTCCCTGGGCAACCCATTCCAGTGCCTCACCACCCTTACAGGAA